>JASJUZ010000526.1:0-164678 GCA_037159825.1 Tupiocoris notatus
TAACTTTCATCAGTATTGTTCGTATGCCTTTATAAATAGCTCACCGACTTTTATAAGACTCTTACCGTTTATTATATTTCACGATTTTTTAGGCACACCTACTAGCCGACTCAAACATGGAAGTACACTGTGTGATCTATTCACAGCACTGTTTTTTCTTCTTTTTTTCTCAGTTCCCGTATGGGATATTGAAAGAAAAGCACGATGTTTCTGTTGGCACTAAAAGAAGAGTCGTTAGAGCTTGCAAAAATCCCTGCGTTAGCTGGAAAAAAATTAGTGATAAATCACACAGCACTTCCATGTTTGGGTCGGCGAACAGTTTATAACCAATAAATATTTAATAAACTATCGAGAATTTGCGCCGCGCTTTAATTGTCACACATTTGTTGTTACAGCCTCGGCCTGAGACTCATGATGGGAGAATTTCCTGCCGATCGTGCGTTAGAGAAACTATTCCATGAGTTTACGATAGGTTGGGGACATATCGAGTGCCAAAAACTGTTTCCGAGGTAAGACTAATTCTATTTTCGAATCAATGTAACCGGAGAGGTTTAAAAATTTAAAGAACTTATTTTTTTAGATTCCGGAACAGAAAACTAAGACAGTTCGTTTCACTACCTATAGGCTTTCTCAATTTCAGTCCAAAACTAAAATCAATTTTCAGTTCAAAATCAATTTTTAAGTTCCATACCTATGGGCATAAAAGTATGCGTTGATAATATTTCTAAAAGTGGAAAAAGGGTGAAATTAGATTGAACATTAGGTTTGCTGTTCAAGATCGTGTCATCAATAAACAAATCACTATTGTTGTCGATAATCAATCGAATTCTATCCGTCCACCGCCAAGAGCTGGAAAGACTATTTATGATAAAAGACTATTTATATTAAGACGTGAAATATTCACCAACAATGATTTTGGAACTGACGAAGGTCGTAACGGTAACTTTTAGAGCTTCTGAGAAGAATGAAATGACTATCTACCTATTTATAACTTTATCACACAGTAGAATTCTTTGAAAACAATTCCAAATAAATTTTGAAGTTTTTAGACTCGCAGTTGATGGTATTTTCAGTAACTAAACGCATGACCTATTAATCGAATTGGACCTCAGATTTTCTGGAAAATAGTAGGTACCTGTTGGTACCTTCTAGCAACTCTGGAACAGCGATAGCGCATTTTCTCTTAATTACAGTGAAACTCGGAAAACCGAGGAAGACGAAAGTTTCCTCAATGTTCCGCTTCATGTTTACCGAGCACTATAATTTCCATTGGTCCAGCATTGGTTTCCTCGCGAGATTCGCTCCAGGTTGGAAACGATTAATCACTTTTCGGCTACGTAGTTTTCTATTTTCTTCTACTTAGCTCAATCTACTTGCGATTTAACGATGGTTGCGTGATTAAACTACAATTAGAAGTTAAAAAGCTTTCTGATAGCTAACTGTTCCATCAGTGGTCAATGCGTCATCTCAAATTTTTGCACGTTCTCGTCGTTTCTTCTGCCAGTTATTTATTATACCATTCTGAAGGTAGGTAGGATGGTTGATAACATTATATATTATGTACTCCTTAAGCTGCCTCTGGTTTCGCCCAAACGACACCCCTTTACTATCTGCTCGAAAAAATAAGGTTTTAGCTTCGAAGGGAAAAAAAATCTAGTAACGAAATTATAACTTTGAATTGACTCCCGTAATTAACGGTGTTATGGCCGTTGGAGAGCGTTGAGGTTGAAAACACGAAGAAGAAATGAGGGATATAAGGTTTTTCCGAACAATTATAATATAGGAACGTCAACTTCGATCGAAAATTAGGCGTAGAATCGATCCCTGAAGTTTTAGTGACTAAAGTTCGAACGCCATGTAAACGTTTACAACATACATCACCATACAAGGATTTTTTTACTTTCAACAGATTACGCGCCAATCCGTCACTTTCCCTTGGCGGAAACCCCTCCCCATAACGGCAAGCCACGATTTTCCAAAGGAAAACAAAAACTTTTTTACCCCACTTTCCCTCCCCGTTTTTCCTAGGCACACACGAACTCAAGGGAACGAACGTGCGTATAAGGCCAGCTATTCGTAGAAATTCTCTAATAGTAGGTATTCATTATCAAGAATTTAAATTTAATTAGTTTTTCATTAGTCATTTTCATTATTCGTCAGTTGTACCTATCGAATGTCCAGAACAATTAAACGTAAAATAAAGATATCCAGTTCCGAAATCGAATCGGTTATCGACGTCTTGCTAGCGATTGCATAGTCGCTGCGCAGTGTTAATGTCTCGGGAGAGATTATTATCTACTATATAGGTTCACTTCAGAAAGCATTAAGCAGCCCACATTCCAACGACGCACGATTCGGTGTTTCAACATAAGCGGTGCGATGGATTGCTTCTATCCGACTGAGTTCGGTTACTACTTTTAACCGCATTGGTAGGCTTTCATTCCGCAAAGGCTTTCATTTGGCAAACTCGACTGACGCGCAAATTGAATATCCATCTGGATACGCAGCACATATTTGATACATAAATATACAAACATTATCTGATAAATGGGGTTCCCTCAAATTATTAGCAATTTAATGAGAAGAGAAAATGCGTTTGATGAAAAACGATGTTCAGCAATAGTTAGATGTTGTACAATCTTCTTTTCAGGAGGATGGACTCTTCAATTAGGATGAAAAATTATGTCAATCCCTCGAGACAACTTTTATCTATACCTTATATATTTATGCTGAATCATTGAAGCCAGCAGTTCAAACGATTGCTTCTCTTTGCGTCGCTTCTACCTCTTCTCTCGTTGAAATCGTTAAACCATCGCATCGCTAAAGAAAAAAGTTTAACCTCCTCGAAGTGTAGCGTTTGGATTTTTTTTCATAATAGAGAATCTGCATATCAAATATCGGATCAGAAATATGCCATGCCGAGGGTTCAAACGTAACTAGATTTGTTATGGCACTAAATGTGTTGAAGCAAATACACTGTTGCAACTAGTGTGAATCAATAAAATCACTAGTGTGATTCAATAAAATATTTACAGAGATAGAATATGACAATATATGATTGCAAACTGCCGATTTGCATAATTTGATTTGAAACACCTCCGATGTAGATGACAATACTCAAGCCTGTTCACCCAGTGACTCAATCTTAGGCCGGAAACGGCGTCGATCGGCCCGTAATAGAAAGCCCAAGCCCATATCAGTCTCACGCAAGAGACGAGCTACGATAGAAAGTCGGATAAGTCCTTCAGAACGGCCTAGCACTGTCCAAAAAGTTATGACGTAACTTACCAAACTTCTCACTGCTATACGTACCTTAAGACATCATAAAGGCTACAGTTAACAGTGTTAACACAGTAAATAGCAGTGAAACATAGATTAGTTTCAATGTTAATCTTCGGAACGATTTTAATTCACTTTAAACTACATTTACTTGATAATGACAGATAATATCAACTTCTAGTAAATAATAAATATAAAAACGGGGGTATTGAGGTAGAGAAAAACGAGGAGACTCATTCTCTACAATTATTGGTTTATAATCAATGATGAACAATTGTAATCGCTCACAATAAAAATTTCCAACCCCCTCAAAATTTGATATTTACGATTCAAGGTACCTACGTAGAATCCGAGTATCGAATAAAAATGTTTTTCTGTCCGTCCACCGTCAACACCTTTCTGACAAAACTAAAAAGCAATATAATATATTATAGCTTTTATAGTTTCGTCAGAAACTACATAATTATATTATGTAGTTAGCTGAAATTTTCACAAGAAGTCAAGAAAGCAATCTTGGCCTGACATTGACCCATTTCTTTAGCCAAATTACCTACTACCTTAATTTATTTTAAGGGTATTCTTGGGGGGTTTTAAAGACACAGCTGAGCGAAACGTTTGTGGCAACTATCTCTATAGAGACGGTAAACTATCTACCTCACTTCCGTATTGGTTCTTTTCTCGCCAAGTGAAAGGAGCCCAACAATGAGAGGCCCGACAATGTTTTTTCACATTTCTCCTCAAATCATCGTTTACCTATTACGACCTGTAACCATAGTACATAAGTTGGAAAAGAAGATCAACCCTCAGCAATTAATTGTTGTCATTGATCAGGATAGGTCAAAGTTAAGCCAGATAATATATCCTTCGCCGAGCTTTCGGAATAATTTATTTCTTTCCTGACGGCTTGGAGATCATCATGGTGTCCAAGCCCTGAGGAGCAGAGCTTGGCTTTGCTTTGACCTCTATCCTGATAGTACATAATGACCGCAATATACTTTTTCCATAAATTCCAATACAAATGCAAGAATTAATTAGAGCAGACGAACTAATACGACGACGACCGTTCGACGGATTTATTGGCACAATGTTCTCTGCTAGGTTAGGGTTTCTCAACTCTCGTATCAAATCCTCTCCCTGGGGTACTTGGCCGTACCGAGACCGGTTCGGTTGATAGGAGTCATCGAATCGAGAACAGGACGACGGAATCACGGTAGAAAATGAGAGGCTGCAAGATATTGAGTGAGACGAAGATGGAGCTGAGAGGAATGAGTCTATCATTGCTGGCGGAAGGTGTCGACTGAGCAAGTAGAGCGAGAAGACTCTCCATAACCGCAAATAGAAAAGCGGTGACTGCAGGTTAGTGAAAAGGGGAAGAAGGTGACAGAAGAGACAGTTGAGTCCAATTAGTACGAGAGATGAGACGTACGATAGAATCGTCACAGTTTCTTGCTTCTTGAATGGCCTACGTCACGGGAATACAACGCGGGCATCGGTGTCGACCTCTACTGAACTTGATCACGTTCGCCATACTTTCTGAATAACACGAGTTACTCTCGAAATCCATAATAACCTTCACCAAAAATCAATCAAATTGAAGAGCGTTTTCAGAAACTAATCATCAACTGATTGCGCGAACTCTAACCTTATTGGTCCCACTATATAAACGCTCTACCTAATAAGATTCATGTCGTTTTCGTTTCGGCGTTGTTGTATTTCACGCAATAAAAATTCATGCGTTCAAAAATGTTTGGCCGGAAAATTTCATCTAATGTTGCATGCCTATTGATAGAAAAAAAAAAAAAAAACGTGAAAATGGGAAGTCAGTAGATCACTGAACGGAAACTCAACGGAACTTGAGAGTGGAGGAGGAGGTCTATAGAGCAGAACTAATTCCATTTCAACACGGTCCCATTGTCCGCCTACGATAGGAAGGACCGTTAGCTACCTACTCAGCGTGGAAACTGCAACGACAAATAACTAACGCACTAACTGTTTGCTTTACTTGATTTATAATTCATTCGAAGCTTAACTATAACTATACTTCTTGCTACGATAGAAGTTGCTCAATTCTTTAGCCAGATTGTTATAGTTTTCAAGTTTTTTATTAGGGGTGAAAAATTATACCTATTTGCAATGTTTTTGTGATATTTCGATGGTTTTTGAAAGCTAATTCGAATGAAATCGTAAACGGAGCAGATGGGTTTAATTTGACCCAGCACACGAGAGCTATTTTTTAACCTACTTCAAACGGAGGAGGTTTCTATGGTTGACTGGCGGTTTTTTTTTGTTCCGCTGGCGTTCAGCACCTGTAAGTCCGATCGGATCTTTTTTGTTTTTCTTAAAAGGGTCATTATCCCATAATTTTCTTCCATAAGTCCCATAATTTTTTAAAATAAATCCATTCACTAGTTACCGCCCCAAATACGTAGAAATGCCGGAAAATGTGAATTTTGCGAAAACAGCGAATTCTGAATTTACGAGCTTACGACTTCTGGAAAAACTGTTATTGTTTTTTAATGTAATTTTGTTTACAATTTATCCTATAAGGGCCTGCTCCAATTTTTGTTCGGCATTCTGATATGGCGTGTAATGAAGAAAATGTAACAAAAAACTTGATGCCGATTTTCACATTTTTGCGGTTTTTCGAGCACCATTCCCAACCACGCCGAGAAAAAAATAGGAACAATATTGCACTAGGAAGTACTTAGCAAGAGCTTTCAAACAATGATGTATACATAGTTTTACATGACATTTTAATGGTGCAATAGACGTTTTTATGAACTTTTGTTTGAGGCCTCATAACTTCTAAACGAAAATTGTTTTTTCATAGTTTGCGCGATCAAAGTTCGGAATTAATAGGACTAAAAGTAGATACTTTTTAGGGCGTATTTAAAAAAAATTGTTTCGAAATCAGGTTTTTTGAAATATTTATGACTGTAGAAAACTCTACATATAATTATGTCATTGCAATTTCGTTGAAAGATTGGAGTTTTGAAATACAATCTCAACAAATAGCCAAATTTCGTGGGCCAAATAGTTTCATTGCTATGCACGAACGTTCGGTGAATTTCTGAAATATTGGTCGAGTTCTCTCATTTAGTGCACTTGCGGATAAGCTTGAGAAAATCACAACTCTCTCTCCATTTGAGAAAATAAGAAACAAGTAGGTTAATTGGCGCATTTCAGTAACCAACAATGGTGTAATAAATTAATTTAAGTTTTTAAAGTTATGGTCAATTCTAAGGTGGATCAATGGGATCGAAGCATCCGATATGTTAACAAGGGTTCCAAATCAGTGGATGGATTATTCCAACGTTCAACCTGACTCCTCAATCAGCATAATACTTACTCTTGGGCAAATTCTATGAAAAGAGATTTCCAGGTTTGTAGGACACGAAATAGAGAGAAAAAAAAAACTTTGTCTATAAAATACAATCTGAAAAGGAAAAAAAAAACTTAAAAAAAAAAAAAATAAAACCGACTTCAAAATCTTTGTCTATAAAATACACTCTGAAAAGTAAAAAATAACAAAAATGTCCCAACTTCGCAGCAACTCATTCGCCAACTACACATTTTAAGGACTACTTTACTACTCGTATTGACCTGACCACTTCCTGATTGATTGGATCACCTTCCCTAATAATATAAAAATTACTATTTCTCATTTCCCGAATGATTAAAAGATTTTCCTTTCACCTCTCAATTGCCTCCAGATTTATCATCTTTTGGAGTCGGCGCCTCTCTTATATTGTATTGGAGAAGCCTATAGATTCCGAATTAGTTAGAATATAAATATCATGAGTTTTCACGATTCTTGAACAGAGCACATCAGCATTTATGAGAACTGATTATTAACAATATTTATTTGAAGGTGACTATTCACGCCTTTTCCTAAAAACCATTTGAGATTTCTCTAAGAATCTTTACGTCCAGACCCAGACTTATTACCTGGCACCTACTAATTTATCGTGAATTCATACCTATTCATTTGTAACCATCGGTTATTTTGCCAGAGAGGCGCCGACTCCAAAAGATGATAAATCTGGAGGCAATTGAGAGGTGAAAGGAAAATCTTTTAATCATTCGGGAAATGAGAAATAGTAATTTTTATATTATTAGGGAAGGTGATCCAATCAATCAGGAAGTGGTCAGGTCAATACGAGTAGTAAAGTAGTCCTTAAAATGTGTAGTTGGCGAATGAGTTGCTGCGAAGTTGGGACATTTTTGTTATTTTTTCCTTTTCAGAGTGTATTTTATAGACAAAGATTTTGAAGTCGGTTTTATTTTTTTTTAAAAAGTTTTTTTTATTTTTCTCTTTTTAGTGACTTACAATTATGGACAGCTCTCTTTACAGAATTTTCCCAAGCTTTCATTATTGTGTTCTTGTCACTTACTACTAACCGTCCAAACTCAATTCATAAGTCCGTTGAACGTTGAAGTTCTAAAGTATAATGATTACCTAACTATTTTCATGTTATTATGTTGATTGAGAGTGAGTTTGAACGTTTGGAATAATCCATCGACTGATTTGGGTCTCTTGGTCAACATACCGGATACTTTGATCCCATTGATACACCTTACAAAACTCAAATAATTGTCTACACCATTGCTGGTTACTAAATTGCACCAATTCACTCGTTCTTTATTTCTCTAACGATAATAGAGTGATGATTTCCTGAAGCGTATCCGCATTCACACTGAATGAGAGAATCCGAACCAAATTTCAGAAATTCGCCGAACGTTTGTGCATTAAAATGGAGTTATTTGGCCTTCAAAACCATGTTGTTTATTGAAAATTTAACGCTAAATTCGAATCTTCTAACGAGAATGCTATGACTAACGTAGTTTTTTTTCTACAAGCATAAATAGTCCAAAAAACGTGATTTTGAAACAAATTTTTTAGAAATACGGCCTAAAAAGTATCCACTTTTAGGCCAATCAATACCAAATTTAAATCACGTAAACTAGACTCAAATTTGAACAGTTTAAGTTTAAAAACGATGGAAAAACAGTTTTGGTTTGGAAGTTATGAGGTCTCAAACACAGGTCCATTAAAACATCGATTGCTCCCTTATTATGCCACTTAAACTTGATTTTTTTACCATCGTTAGAAAGCTCTAGCTAAGTGCTTCCAAGTGCAATAGTGTTCATATTTTTTTTCTCGACGTGGTTGGGAACGGTGCTCGAAAAACCTCAAAAAAGTGAAAATCGGCATCACGTTTTTTGTTACAGTTTCTTCTCTACACGCTATATTAGAATGCCGAACGAAAAATTGGAGCTAGGCCCTTGTAGGCAGATAAATTATGAACAAAATGACACCAGAAACAAAACAATCGAGCAAGTATTCTAGAAGTTATAAGCTTGCAAAGTCAAAACTTTCTTTTTTCGCGAAAATCACGTTTTCCGGTGTTTATCCGCGTGTGGAGACGTAACTACTGGACGGACTCAATTGAAAAAATTATGGGACCTACCTGGATAGTAACCCTTTCAAACAAAAAAAAAAGTAACCCGATCGGACGTACAGGAGCTGAACGCCGGTGGACAACACATACCGAAAAAAAAAAAAAAATCCCGCTAGACGACCATAGTAACCTCCTCCTTGTTTGAAGTCGGTTAAAAACAAAAACTTTTCAACATAAAATAAAACCGGTTTCAAATTTATTTGCCTACAAAAAACGCCGAAAAGTAAAAAATGGCAAAAATGTTAAAACATCACAGCAACTCATCACCAACTACACATTTTAAGGACTACTTCACTACTCGTGTTGACCTGATCACTTCCTGACGGATTGGGGAACACGTCCCCTCATAGTATGTATAAGGAATAAATCATTCTCACTTCCCAAATGATTGAACGACCTATAAATCGTCTCTGGCAGAATAACTACCGGATCACTACAAATAAGTTTGAATTTACAAGAAATTAATAGGTGCCTAAGTAATAAAGTTGGGTCTAGACGTTAATAGTTATCGTGTGGATGATAATTAACAAACCACTTAATTATCATTTATTTGACATTCTTTTCTATGTTTTGTGTGGATATGAAGCCTTTTTACTCTGTGATAGAGGTTATCAAAACAAGTATGGAATGCAAGGCTCCTCCAGATGATGAAGGACCAGATAACTCGAAATCCTTAAAACATTAGTGTTGGTATATTATTCAATAATAAACCATTGTAATCGCCCAAGAAAAAAAAATTTATAACCCCCCCTCAAAATTCGATGTTTTTCGTTTCAAGGCATGTAGAATCCGAATATCCAATAAAAAAAAATTCTGTCCGTCGCCGTACGCCGTACGCTGTTAGCAGTTTTCCGGCCAAACTGTAAGAGCTAAAAATTTGAAATTTTCACCAAAAATCAATCTCGGTCCTACGACGGCCCAATTCTTGAACCAACTTGCTACCTAAATTTTAAGGGTATTTTGGGGGTTTTGAGGGGGAGAAAATTCACATTTTCCAAGGTTTTTCAGAAAAATGTGTAGGTGTATCAAATTATATAGATTTTTGGACGCTGAATCGAATGAGACCATCTCCAGGTCGATAGCTTTATTGGTTCGCGAGTTATCGCAGCTTTTGTGCCGAATTCGGGAGATTTTCAGAAATTTGACATGAGGTTATAACTCGAGAGTTCTTGGAGCTATAAAAATCGTTCTATACTCATTGGAAAGGTCGTCAAACACTCTCTCCAGCTGTATCGTTAGGCAATAAGTTTAGCTCTTAATTAGGAAATTAAGAAAAATAAAAATAATAAAAATTACAATAGTTGCTACGGAGTTTTCCCCTATAGTTACCATCTGTTTTTCGGTGGTAACGTTCAAAAATGTTCGGAATATTTAAAATGACAAATGGATAGTCTTCTTAAATCAATATTGAAGCGAAATAATAAAAACCACTGTACAATCATTTGCAGCGTTTTTTATTGGATATTCGGATTCTACATGCCTTGAAACGTAAAACAACAAATTTTGAGGGGGGTTAGAAATTTTTTTTTCTTGGGCGATTACAATGGTTTATTATTGAATAATAAACCAAAAAATTCTGTCCGTCCGCCGTACGCCGAAAATTCATATTTTCCAATGTTTTTCAGAAGAATGTGTACGTGGTATCAAATTGTATAGATTTTTGGACGCTGAATCGAATGAGACCATCGCGGGGTCGATAGCTTTATTGGTTCTCGAGTTATCACAGCTTTTGTTTCGAATTTGGGAGATTTTCAGAAATTTGACATGACTCGAGAGTTCTTGCAGCTATAAAAATCGTTCTATACTCATTGGAATGGTCGTCAAACACTCTCTCCAGCTGTATCGTTAGGCGAAAAATTCAGATTTTAATTAGGAAATTAAGAAAAATAAAAATGATAAAAATTACAATAGTTGCTACGGAGTTTTCCCCAATAGTTACCATCTGTTTTTCGGTGGGAACGTTCACAAATGTTCGGAATATTTAAAATGACAAATGGATAGTCTTCTTAAATCAATATTGAAGCGAAATAATAATAAACCACTGTACAATCATTTGCAGCGTTTTTTTTTTAGGTCAAATGGACTATGCTTTAGCACCTACACAGTTGACGCTCCATCCTGGCAGTTATATAAGGGTAGGGCGTGCGAAAAGCACCCCCGTGGGGCATGTTGCATCCATCCCTTCCGTCTGGTCAGGAAGTCTCAACCATCCTGACGAATTTGGTAGGAAAGTTCCCCCACTCTACTCGCCTACTCTCCCGATGGTCGGAACATGAGAGGGCAGCTATTATGACCATGAGTAAGATCTTCTTGGTTGAGTCGTCGCATCTCTCATCGTACTGGGTTGGTGAGGGGGAGAAGAACCAGGCGACATGTTCTCCGATTTTTTATTAACTGGCCGAGTACTTTCGCCCCTGAGGATGCCCGAAGGGGCGAAAGTACTCGGCCAGTTAATAAAAAATCGGAGAACATGTCGCCTGGTTCTTCTCCCCCTCACCAACCCAGTACGATGAGTAAGATCGATCATCACGTTACGGTCAGTACAGGGATCATCATGATCGGAGCAGCGGTCGGGTCTGCATTATGATGACGAGAAAACATACATTTGCTATATGCCCTTACTTAGTATTTGGTACTCATTAGCGCTAGGGGTTTATATTTTAGAAGTACCTTCGTAGAGTTTATTGGGAAAAAAACCCAGAGGCGTGTAATTATGAACGCAATGTAATTCGTCTTGCTTGTTTAACTTGATGCCTAATACCGATGGATTTATGTATTTGCAGGTGCACTCCCGAGGAAGCAAGGCACGTCGTAATGGAAACTGCAATGGACGATAGATCACTTTAAACCAACGCCCACGTAATTCAGAATTTCTTATTCAGTACTGATCCCCCCCTCCTTATCGATCTTCATAAGCACGGAAGTTTCCTATATTGTAAATATTTTCTATTTTATTTATTTCCCATATTTTTTACCTCCATGCTGATCGTTGTTAAAGTTGTTGGAAGGAGGCCTTAAAAAGACTAGGAATGTTCGCATGAAGTGTGGTTCCAACGCCAACGCCTCAGCTTGATGTTTTGCCTCTGTTGTGGAATCCTTCTAGGATCAGTTAGTTTTCAGTATTCAGTCAGGGGGTTCGTGCTTTCTTCTTATTAAACCTAAAACTATAAAATTTCTAGCGAATTGAAAGAAAAAAAAAAAAAAAAAAAAATGGAGCGAATAAGTAAAGGATACAGCAGCCGAGCAGAACACTAAGTTAGTAGTGTTAATTCAGTAATACGCACGAAGAGATTTTGAGATCTCATAGGGTAACTGAAATTTGATTTGGCTATCGTTGGATCCTTCACTCCCAGTGAACATAACTCGATCTTTTAAGTGCTCTACTCAGTGAATGCTTAGCCTATTAGATAGTTTTATAAAATAAACTAGTAACCTTGTTTCTTAAAGTAATAATAGGGATAGATAATTTTTAATTAGTAAGTACCTACATGAATGCCTTTTTTATTAAAGCACTTTTTGCTGCTCCATAATTCGACAGAGCAGCGATTTAGGTTTTTGTATCTGCAGTAACGTATTTGGAGTTATTGCGTCTGTATACTGTAATGTATCTAGGTGCCCAAGTTCACAAAACGAAGGGAATAATCCTTATTTTACTCTCCCAGCGTGGGTGAGGCTAAGAGAAATGACCCAACGGTGAATTATCTATATTTCAGGCAGTTTCGCCACATATGGCCTCAACGGTAAAAATCTTCTAGTTTTTATGTTAACTTTAATATCACAGCAGTTAGGTATCACCGTAGTTTAGGATTGTTGGGATTGGTAAGATCTCAAGTCAACGACCGAGAAGTTTAAAAAGATGTTGAAGTGTCTACAATCATTCATGAATAACTAGGGACTTCTAGCGCCAAATACAAATGTTGAATGCCTCCTCCAGTCACATTCAGCAACCAGCTCTAGTCACTTGAACGAAAATTTTTTTAACTTGTGATCTAACCATTCGCGGCGATCCTAAACTACGGTGATACCTAACTGCTGTGATATTAAAATCAGCATAAAACAGGAATCCTGGTTTCCTGATGAGGAGGCGCTTTGACTTATAGATCATTATTTGTAGAAGGGACCGCGGCGTTGCTTCCCTAAACCTTACCACGCAAAAAATTCCTACAAACGACAAACTACAGGCCGCATTTCTACGATTGCCGCATTCATTCTAGAGAGAGGAAGAGGTTGTGATAAACTAGGTGCTAGTTTTGGTTTATTATTCAATAATAAACCATTGTAATCGCCCACGAAAAAAAAATTTATAACCCCCCCTCAAAATTTGATGTTTTACGTTTCAAGGCATGTAGAATCCGAATATCCAATAAAAAAAATTCTGTCTGTCCGCCGTACGCCGTACGCCGTACGCCGTTAGCAGTTTTCCGGCCAAACCATAATAGCGAAATTCTTGAAATTTTCACCAAAAATCAATCTCGGTCCTACGACGGCACAGTTCTTGAACCAACTTGCTAGCTCAATTTTAAGGGTATTTTTGGGGGGTTTTGAGGGGGAGAAAATTCATATTTTCCACGGTTTTTCAGAAAAATGTGTACGTGGTATCAAATTATATAGATTTTTGGACGCTGAATCGAATGAGACCATCGCCGGGTCGATAGCATTTATGGTTCTCGAGTTATCGCAGCTTTTGTGCCGAATTTGGAAGATTTTTAGAAATTTGACATGAGGGTATAACTCGAGAGTTCTTGGGGCTCTAAAAATCGTTCTATACTCATTGGAATGGTCGTCAAACACTCTCTCCAGCTGTAGGGTAAGGCAAAAAATTTAGCTTTTAATTAGGAAATTAAGAAAAATAAAATTGATTAAAATTACAATAGTTGCTACGGATTTTTCCTCTATAGTTACCATCTGTTTTTTGGTGAGAACATTCACTAATGTTCGGAATAGTTACTATCACAAATGGATAGTCTTCATAAATCAATATTGAAGCGAAGGAATAATAAACCACTGTTCAATCATTTGCAGCGTTTTTTCGTATAGATTTATAGGTTAAAAGCCGGTACTTTCGCCCCTTCGAGTGATAGGGCCTAAAAACAACCGAATAAACAACCATGTTTCTACAGCTCTCTACAAGCGTGATGGTTCTTCAACGCCATGGCCATGCCCGTAAGTGCAGATCTCCTAGTTTTTCATCTCCCCTACGCATCGATACTGGTATACAAATCTAGTAAATTCTTCTAACTTAGGCTCTACTGCGACTTATCAATGAAGGAAGGAGGAACAAATCCAAATACAGAGAATTTCTACCCTGGCAACTGTAGTGAGAAAACGCTAAATTGAGAATTCAAAAAATGATGTTACTGTAATAAATATTGATAAGTATGTAGTTTAGATCAATAATTCAACTGTATAACTCTAAAATCTCTTGAGTATTTTGAGTTTTAAAGGTGGTGCTCGAGCCAAGGCCGTGTCTAGACGCGAATGGGCGTAACAACTAGGAAAGAAATAAGAATTATTGAAGGAAGAGACCCCCCCCCCCCAGCTACAAGTTACTACTAGTCAAGAGACAAGAAAAAGATAGGTGCCTAATTGATAGGTTCAGATATACGCTCGAAAATCGGTTCAAGTTTTTATTTTTTGAGGCGTTTGGCACCGGATAATTTTTTGAAGGGAGTCTATTCGTAAACCTTGTGTGAAATCGTAAACAACGTCAATAAAATCTGTTGAGTTTGTGGTGGTAGTCGTACATAACGAAAACTATTAGTGTTATGCTAAGTATTAATCGTAAGTTCGAAGTCGTGGTTACAGCTTTCATAAACGCGCATTGGTACCTAATATTTTTATTATTATTACTGCCTGCCAACCTATAATATGTTCTTAATCTGTTGAAGTTTTCCTGTGAAAGACTAAATATAAACCAGTAATACGGCGATTGAACCAATTGTGAAACCAGACCTTTTCCTATCGTGCTCTCCTCGATGTGCAATTTGATGAGCTATCTTCAATCAGGTAATATTTTCAATTAGTTACACTCATATCATGTGTAACGCATAAAACGATTTGATTGAGTACGCAATCAAGAGAATGTTGAATATAAGTCTCATCCTGAGTTGTCATAATTGTAGTTTCTAATGTAATATAATTGTGTTGAACCAAAAAAATGTAGGACTATAACCGTAATGATGCAATCAATTAGAGTCATCTAACGATGCAATCAATCAGAGCCGTTGCTGGGCTCTCCAATAAATAATATTTGACAGATGGAACAAAATTTCTGCGAAAATAGGTAATTCAAGGCCAAAAAACTCACAATAAAAAAGAACGAATATGCGTAATAACGGTTTGTGACAGTAAAAATCAAGAATTACCCTTCTTCCGAATAAATTGATTTTTGCGTCCTGTACAGATCAACATGGGCAAGGAAAAGACGAAACGTTTACTTTGTAGAAGCAGTATGGAATATTCAAAACTCAACTGTTTAATTAGCTAATAATAATCCTTTCTGAAATATAATCGAATCTGATTTATTTCCGCGGTGATATAACGGCTTTTCTCACTTTATGACTGGTGGCATTCAGATAAATATAAAACAGACTAACATACAGATACTTCTTCAGAAAACGCTATTTCGTATTTAATATTGGAAATACGAACATAGACACTTGTTCAGTGTGTAAATATGGGACTGTGAATAGAGCCTGTTGTTTCTCAGCTCATATCTTCTTTCCGAATGGGGGAGCGATCGCTATACACAAACATAGAGGTAAAACCACTTTAACTCCATATTTGCTAATTGTCTATCGCTGAAGGATTCAGTGAGCCTTGTTTGTGTGTAGACCCAGTCCGATGACCTGACGTAGGAATAATCGCAGCTCCTAGTTTAGGAGATCTAGCGTGGGAGATGACCGTAGAATAACGCAAGGAGACGAATGCAGACATATATTAATTTGTCTTTTCTGCAAGTACGACTGCTATCTCAATACGTATGCAATCATGAAGATGAAGCAGGCGGCTCGTGCATGAACGCTAATGGAGGGACGAGGTGAACGGCAGCTCGCAGGCGGTTCAGGTGCATCTGGTACGTGTTTTTTTATGAACGGTAGCATAGGACAGACGTACATCCATGCGCTGGCAATGCCTTGCTTGTTACACATTATTTTCAAATCACCTCCGGTGAATATCTTGCACCGATTTGCGGCGTAAATTGCGTGGGCCACGCCCGCGAGGAGACCGTTGCAGACGAGCGGGCCACCTGAGTCACCAAAACAAAGGCCTCCAATCGTTTTACTTCTACCGGAGCAGATCAAGCGGCGCTGCATGAACCTGAATACCGTGAAAATATTTCTAATTGTACTATCTTCGGTTCTATGTTAAGCAACAAATGATTAGACATTAAAACTCCCTCGTACAACGAATGCACGTATTACGCCGATTTATACAAGGCGTTTATTGTTGTGCAAGCGATGTTTTGCCAGTTAAAAAAAATTAAAAAAAAAAAAACCGACTTCAAAAACGTTGTCTATATAATACACTCTGAAAAGGAAAGAATAACAAAAATGTCCCAACTTCGCAGCACCCCATTCGCCAACTACACATTTTAAGGACTACTTTACTACTCGTATTGACCTGACCACTTCCTGATTGATTGGATCACCTCCCCTAGTAATATAAAAATTACTATTTCTCATTTCCCTAATGATTAAAAGATTTTCCTTTCACCTCTGAATCGCCTCCAGATTGATCATCTTTTGGAGTCGGCGCCTCTCTGGTAAAATGACTACCCGATGGTTACAAATAAATATGAATTTACGATAAATTACGATGGACATTTTTAATAGTGGATTTCACCCAAAAATCGAGTTGAAGTTAGCCTTAAGCAGGGTTCACAGGCCTCCGTCTAATGCGTTGAATCGGGCTACAAAAAAAAAAAAAAAAAAAAAAAGTGCTAAACGCATCAACGCATTTGACGGATGCCTGTGAACCCCGGTTAAATATTTTCTTGCGCAGACGGATCTGCTCTCGGCAACTAGCAATTGTAGATAGCGACGAAAGAGCATTATTTATAAAAACGTCATCAGTCGCTTGAAATTATATCAGTTACCGCTTTGCGTTGATTATGAACTGCTGCATTCAAATGGGCGGAGCATACGAGTCCAACCATGTTTTGCGTTCAGCATTCAGCATTTTGATTGAATGCTATCACCCAGCCGCGAACGCAGAATGCGCAGAACGCATCAACGCAAACGGGTTGATGCAAGCCGGTGAACCTCGCTTTAGAGTTAGCTGTACAGGCAACGCCAACAACCAATGTTACTAGCAACAACCATTGTTTTCGCTTGTAACATTGCTTGTTGGCGCTGCCTGTACAGATAACCCTAAGGCTAAAATGCAATTCATTTTGTTTGGTGAAACTTACCATTAGTACTATACTCAGAAACACTTTTGAAAAAGTTTCTGCGTGTTAGTCTGTTAGAGGTCAAAAAGTGACAAAAATCTATCTCCGTCAAAAATGGATAAAACTCTATGTAACTTTAAATGAACGATCTCCCAGTAAATGCGTAAATTTAGCCGTTTCAGAATTTTAGATAACACACAGTACTGAGCATAACTGTTCAATGTTTTTTCAGTTTCGATTTTTACAAAATATACGAGTAAATATTTTTTAAAGTTAGAGATACTAAAATGTTTTTTATGGTGAGCACAGATGACCCCAAATTTTTTGTATCTTGGGTCACGCACCGTACTTCCGTATGACGTTTTTCCCTCTTATTTTGATACTGCGTGATTTTAGTACGGTTTTCGCAAGCCGCAAAAATCCATGCATTTGAGCGCTTAAGGTCTTGCGATAGTTGGGATTGAATGACGCTTGATTTTTATCACGAGGGTCGCATACCTACCGTAATTCCACCTTATTCGCGCATTGACAATATTTGATTTTTTACTGACCGCAAAATTAAATATATTTCAACGCTGGGGGGCTTTCCATTTTCCTTTACGTCAGCTGAATTTATTGAATTTTATGAAGTCGTTTGATTTTGGTTTATTATTCAATAATAAACCATTGTAATCGCCCAAGAAAAAAAAATTTCTAACCCCCCATCAAAATTTGATGTTTTACGTTTCAAGGCATGTAGAATCCGAATAAGTATACAATAAAAAAAATTCTGTCTGTCCGCCGTACGCCGTCAACACTTTTACGGCCAAACCATAATAGCTAAATTCTTGAAATTTTCACCAAAAATCAATCTCGGTCCTACGACGGCCCAATTATTGAACCAACTTGCTAGCTCAGTTTTAAGGGTATTTTTGGGGGGTTTTGTGGGGGAGAAAATTCATATTTTTCAAGGTTTTTCAGAAAAATGTGTACGTGGTATCAAATTGTATAGATTTTTGGACGCTGAATCGAATGAGACCATCGCGGGGTCGATAGCTTTATTGGTTCGCGAGTTATCACAGCTTTTGTTTCGAATTTGGGAGATTTTCAGAAATTTGACATGACTCGAGAGTTCTTGGAGCTATAAAAATCGTTCTATACTCATTGGAATGGTCGTCAAACACTCTCTCCAGCTGTAGCGTTTGGCAAAAAATTTAGTTTTTAATTAGGAAATTAAGAAAAATAAAATTGATTAAAATTACAATAGTTGCTACGGAATTTTCCCCGATAGTTACCAATCTGTTTTTCGGTGGGAACGTTCACAAATGTTCGGAATAATTACCATCACAAATGGAAAGTCTTCCTAAATCAATATTGAAGCGAAGGAATAATAAACCACTGTACAATCATTTGCAGCGTTTTTATTTTTGGCTCATACACCGTGCTTCCATTTGATGAGCTTTTTCATGGGCATGTTCAAATGGCTGCCAAAATCAGTTTATTTTAATGATTGAGGTTTTTTAAATGTTTACAACGACGGGTGAATGACGCCTGTTTCCCTTTCAGGGCTGGTTGTAGATTGATTGTTGTCATTATTAAAATGATTCCATTTCACAAAACATGGCTTGTATCGTTAGGCTCACATACTGCACTTCCGCATCATTAATCTAATACGTGCGTTTTTTTCCTATTTTGTGTCTCCCTCTCCTTGCTAGTTTTTCTATTACAGTTGTTGCGTACTAACGTTACGGTCTTTGTGTGAGTATCTTAATTTTGTAATTTGTTATACCTGTTACCGACTCAAACACAGAAGTACTGTGTGATCTCTGCACACCACTGGCTCTGAATAATATTTAATAATCTGAAGCATGAAACATAAAGGCTGGGTCAACTGTATACCGCTCCCGCACCTCTCTAAACTGCAATCAGTAGGTACCTACTTCATTTTTAGTAGTTTTTCATTGTCCTGGAATTAATATAAAATGAACGTACATTGGAAAGCAAGGGCAACCTCTCTTTCCATGGTGCGCTGTGACATCGGCTTGACGTGCTTTTTCTGAGGGAGTACCGATTTCGAGAATACCCCAACCGAAAGCCTTGCATTCAATTATGCCATATTCGTGGTTCGAGTTTTTCTCAGGAGTTACCCATTCTTCGCCCCAGAGCGGAACCTTGTTGATGCCATCGTTGAAAGCGAACCGTTCTACCTACAGATATTCGTGAAAATAATCACTAGCTAATTGCTACTATAGGTGGAAGGTACATGTTTGTTCAAGGGCCCGTTTATCAATCGCAGATAAAGCAGAAATACACTCACTTGGTGAACCAACCTCTAGTATATTTCGGCTTTATATATACAAACAAAATTGATCAATCGAATCAGGATCGAAAACCAACGAACAATGTTTTACTGAATTCAGGAGTTTCGAGCAGAGGGAAAATGGTCCAATGAATCCTGCTGGGCAGTAGTTCGAATCGGTGTTCTTCAGTAGTATTTTGTGAGGCTTTGGCCGTAAATTTAGGGTACTGAATAGAATAATTACCTACAGACCGAGCTTTTATGAAGCCCGAACCAACTTGCCTCGATGAGAGCTACGTCGTATTTCCCTGTTTTCCCTGACCAGTATTTAGGGTGATTGTGGATTATTTTAGCCACCCTTTTCTGAACTGTTGCAGTTTTATTATATGAGTCTGATGCGGAGGAGAAATCTTGTACCGTGGTCGCTCCGGCGTAAACCTGTCGGATAACGTAAGTATTTCATGGTAAGTAAGCATTACGCCCAGGTTCTCGCAAGACTATGATTCGCGAACGTAATCGAAACGCCGAACGAAATCGGTAAAAATGGACAAGTCCGTCTTTCCTAAAAAAAAGTACCAGTGGTGCAGTAGGGCTATACAAACGAATTTTCGAAGCAAACAAGAATGCTTATCAAAAACGAATCAAGGTGAAACCCGAACGACCCAAAACAATGTGGTGAATTTTTGGCAAACAGTGCAATTTAGTCAGGTTCCGCGACAATTTTCGGTCAGTTAACAACTCATTCGTGTTCAGTGAGGAAAAAATAGTTTAAGGGTGGATAAAGTAGTTGATACCGAACCAAATCTTTCTACGAGGCTCACAGTGTGGCTTTTAACTCACAGAATGGAAGTTAGCGGGACGGGAATCATCTATGCAATGGGCTGCAGTTAATACCCACTCCGCGTCAATTATTGACCCTGTGCAAACCATGGTTGTCCGCTGATGTAGCGCAATTACATATGGCGCAGTGCCGGGTTCGCTCGCAGAAGACGCTATTCTTGAGGTAATGTTCGTTTCACCACCTTCATTGCCCGACCTTAATGCAGCTATCTGCCATACAGCGGCCACAATCGCCAACGCCGCGAACAACATGTTTCGTAGTTCACTTCAACTTAATTTACATCATAACAGCGACAGTTTTGGATTTGCTAATCTAGCTAAGGCGATTAGAATAATTTGTCATTCAATCGTCCCTACGCGTCCGACATTGTTTTCGCTCAGTCATCTCCAATGATACATCTTCAAGATTGAATTCTGGATAGGTGCACACATGTAAATTCATTATTTGTACTAAAAAAATATGCACAATGTTTGTATTGAATAAAACTGCCCAATTCCTGCGCCGTGACAATGACGGCAGATGATCTGAATTCTTTTTATTACGGAACAAAGAAGGTTCACCTATCTTGGGTGATAGTTGTGGTTTTTAATATCAATAATGATGAATCAATAATTGGTTTTATCGGCCAAGAATATTTTACGAGTAGAACCCCTGAAAATGCGATGTTTTACGTTTCAAAGCACGTGATCGATTCCAAATATATCAAATAAATAATGAGGACCGCTCTAAAATCAATATTGATCATTTGAAGTTATTTTTTGAGGGATTAGAATATTTATGAAATGTCATTAGTTACAGGCAGCCTGTAAAGGAGTACTGGTCGATTTGCCAGGCATCAAAAAAAGATCCCATTTTTTTTAACCAACCATTAAAACTGATGAGAAGGAAAATGAATTATAAACCATTGGTGTGGATAGATCACACCGTACTCCAAGGTTTGAGTTGGTAAGATGTACAACTATAAAATCAAGAAATTAAACACAAGCTACAACGTAAGTAATAAACCTACAACTGTAATTGAAAAACTACCGAAAGTTAAAAATTAATCGTTTTTCACCCACCTAAAAAACTTTTCAAGACCTTAAACATTCAAATATATTGTCTTTCGGGAACTGTGATGAATTCTAGATACGGAAATTTAAGATAATACGTAGGTAGAATGTAACGTTTATGACACAAGCGATAAAAATCATGCGTCATCCACTCGACATTTAAGACATTTAGGACGGACAAATCGTATTATTACCGTTAGGATCGTCAAATATATTGAGTTTCGCGGCCTGAAAAAATCGCAACAGCAAAAAAATTACATTAAGTGGAACTGCTGTGTGTGATCCAAACTATACCAAAACAAGTTTTGTGAGCGCGGTCAGAGTTGGTCATATTTAAAGCAGAGACCCGAAAAAGACAATAGCGCTTGAATAAAA
Source organism: Tupiocoris notatus (assembly GCA_037159825.1). Taxonomy (NCBI): domain Eukaryota; kingdom Metazoa; phylum Arthropoda; class Insecta; order Hemiptera; family Miridae; genus Tupiocoris; species Tupiocoris notatus. The sequence continues at coordinate 21,680 of JASJUZ010000526.1, forward strand.
TAACTGAAAATGAGTTTCACAAGGAAGTACTGTGTGTGACCCAATAATAAAAATCAAGCCACCGTTCAAATATATCGGTTTTTTTGCTGCCTGTAAAAATCAAAATATTATTAATATATGAATAACGCGGAAGTACTGAAGGTGACCCGCTTGATAAAAAAAAAAAACAGGCATCATTATAGCAACGGCTCAATTATTTAACCAAATCGCTATCTCAATTTTAAGGGTATTTTTGGGGGGGTTTTGAGTGGGAGAAAATGCCTATTTTCCAACTTTTTTCAGAAAAAGTTGTATTTGCTATGAATTTCTATCGATTTGTTTACTGAATCGAATGAGAACATCGCGAGGTAGATTGGAAATTGATAAATCCAAATAATAAAAGTAACGCTTATTAATAAGAATCGCAGGAGATTGCTAATCAGCGCATGCGCTGAAAAATTACTTTGTTAAATCAGGTGCTTACAGACCAAATGTTAGTGAAAACAAAATGTTATTAACATAAGATGTTGATAACAATAATGTTAGTAACAAAATGAGATGATCTAGAAAATATGTTATCAACATTGTTGGCAACAATGTCGTCAACTTTTTTGTTGCCAACAATTCTTCCATCTGTTTTATTTGGGTCTAGTTATCTAACAATGTTATCCACAATGTTGTTGACATTTTTAAAGTAACATTTAGTGTAAACAAGTACTCTTCATCATCAGCTCCTTCGCCCGAGAATCCCTTAAACTTCTTCAATTCTCTTTGGAACTGTCCAATCAAACTTTTCATTTTTTTTTCAACTTCTACCCAGTCACGATTCATCGACTCACCGATCACTTTCCACTCATCACTCTTCTTTTGCTTGTCCTTGTACTGCGGCACTTGTACGTCCCATAAACATCTCTGCTTCCGATATTCTTCGATAAGCTTGATTATATCATCTCTTTCCCAATTCATTATGAAACACTCACGTCAACAATACCCTGACAAGACCGCACAAGCCACAACAAAATGCCGGATTGTTATCGCTCATGGCTGGATAACAAAACTCACTGTCGCCAACAATGTTACTAACAATGTTGACGGAAAAAATAACAATGTTACAGAAATTGTTGCCAACAATGTTTCCAATAACATTTCGGGGGAGGAATTGTTATCAACATTTTTCAAGTGCCGTAACAATGTTATTCCTCGCCCGATGTTGATAACATTTGTTGCCAACAATGTTGCGTTCGGTGTGAAAGGAAAGTTACTGAAAAATGCTAATAACAATGTTATCGTCCGGTCTGTAAAGGCCTTAATGGTCACAACAATCCGCCATTCACAAGGCAGTAACCATAAGAAACGTATGATTTAATGAAGTAACTAATACTCCTGCGTTTCGGTTTTCAAAAAATGCGAAATGCACTAAAACTCAAAAGCTCTAAAACTAAGTAGCATACCCGTGCCACAGAAACCGTCAAAAAGCAGAGTTCACAGGCCTCCATCAAATGAGTTTACGTTGCTGCGTTCTGTATTCTGATTGACGGAATGCTATCGCTTAGCCAATCAGAATCCAAAACGCAGCAACACAAACGCATTGACGCAAGCCTGTGAACACTGCTTCGATAATGATCTCCTGTCTTAGATTGCTCATCAGTAGATAAATTGTTTATTCTCGACGAAAACTTCAAATACTTGTTTCTTCTCCAGGTGGTCGCATTACTTCTTTCTGTAGGTTGAGGGGGAGAAAAACGAGGCGACCTCTTCTCCATTTTTTTTATTCAGCCGAGTACTTTCGCCCGTTCGGGGCATTATAGGACCAAGGGTACCTATGGCCCGGCATAGGTACCCTTGGTCCTATAATGCCCTAAAGAAGCCCGAACGGGCGAAAGTACTCGGCTAAAAAAATGGAGAAGAGGTCGCCTCGTTTTTCTCCCCCTCAACCAACAGAAAGATTCAAGTATTGGTTTTATCTCTATGTCTGTAGATACCAAGGAAGATGTTAATTTAACAAAGAAACACGCTTAGCAACCACGTAAAAACTATTCAAACCTTCCCACTAACAGCACAATTTGGTAGTCATGTTCACACAGCGGTAAAGTGAAACGTTAAGCGAAGTAAGCATGTTAGCTCCGGTGTTCGCGAACGTAGCCGCGTGGTTGCGAATCGCAATTAACGGCTTAATATTTTCCTCCGATCTAAATGCAACGGTTTTTCATACCGAGAAAGCAGTTCAAGCACTGAGCGAACCCGGCTTTGCACCATTTGTCGTCGCGCTAATGCATGGGGATAATAGAGTTTGCACAGGATCAATAATCGACGTCGAATGGGTTTTAACGGCTGCCCATTGTATCGATAATGAAAAACCATTTAATTACCATATTGTAAGTGTAGCCACGATACTGAGGTAAGTTGAACGGGAATGAAAATTACGATCAGCACGCTAGAGCAGGCATGATCACAATGTTACAATATTCTGGCACAAATACTATTATACCTAATCGGTAATTCAATACTTGCAATAAACTTAATCCGGCACGCTCATGGTTCACGTAAAAAAACTGCAAGCCACCACCAGTCCTTTTCGTTCTGACAATTAACTAAGCCAGTATGAAAGAAAGTAAAATCGTCTCGTTTTGCACAAGGGACGAGTAGTTTTTAAACTCACTGCCGCGTGAGACATGAACAGACAGAAAATAACAGATCGCATCGATGACGTTCTCATTCGCTTCTCTTGTATCCGACAGGTTTTCGCAGGAGCAGAAAACGAATCCCAATTAAAGTCGACTAATGTCAATTTGAGCATTCAAATAAGAGCGGCCAAAAGAATCGTCATTCATCCACAGTATCCCCTCGCGATAGAACTGGGCTACTATGATGTCGCCCTTATTCAGGTAAGATTGCAATGGTAACGATTGTCATCTTCGTGTAAATACCCAATTAAGGAACCATACCATATAGGAATCCACGTTATTTGATTGCTGTTTAGATTGCAAGCCTGGTGTTGACTAGTTGGCGGTTGAGTCAGAACTTGGTAGAGCAATCGCTTTTTTAAGTTCCAGCCAAAAAGTTGGATGTTTTAGTGTGGTATGTTTCGATCGGGGGTGAAAAGTTCTCGAAAAAATTGTGACGTTTCATACCCAAAACCTCAGCCAGAAAATGCAAAGTTATAATTAGCAATTTGAATTTTCAATAACAGACAGGTAATATAGGTAATATTAGTTTCATTTATTCAAATGACGGTGTATCAATTCGTCAAACCGAGGTATATTACGTTTGTATAGCTCGAGTTATCAATTTGTTTTCTCTCTTAGGAGCAACAGGTCTCCGTCTTTATGCCGTTGCAGCGAACGGAAACAAAAATTTGTTGATAGTAATACATTTTTTCGCATAGTTCAACGCAAATTAAGGGCCTTTTCAGACAAAAAGCTGAATAATTAAGACGATAGTGCTGAAAACTGGACTAATCTTCCAGGCGGTTGATCCAACCTTCCAGCAAATGATTCAAGTTGCATAAACTAGGATGTATCCTACGGATGTTGCAGGTAGATGCGTTCGTGTTCAGCGAGGTTGTAACTAAAGCAGACCTATGGGCACTTGAATGGGCAAAGGCGAACAGTAACTCCCTGCACGAGTATGGAACCATAGATTGCATTGCTTATGGTTGGGGATCTTTGGAAACAGGTGAATTGTCGGATAATTTGCGAGTAGCCAACGTCTCAGCACGTCATGGGAAAAAAGCCTGCACCTGCCAAACGTCGTACGTCATTAAGTTTTTCGCTGAAAATAATGTTAGGTTCATGGAGGGGCATCTCATTCAAATACTACGAATAGAAACGTCAACGAGATTGTAGGAATTTGTTCAAACATTTAGGAAAGGTTACACAGTGATTAAATTCCCCTGCTTGATTGAAGGATACATAAAAATAGCTCAGTAAAAAATATCAACAATAGCTATTAATTGACAGATGTTTCCTGAAGAGGCCCAGAGCGGCGAAAGCGCTAGAAGAAATATAGAAACGAAATATGAGATAACGTCGCAATCAATGTCGCTACCTCAACCCTATGTCGAATAAAAATAGCTGTCACTCATTTATAACTCCATGTTTTCGTACCAAAACCAAGCATCTGTGGCGTCACTAGGTACATTATTTACTAATTCGGCGAGTTCAACTCCGCGCCTTCCTAGCAACGCGCCATATGATTTTGAAATTATTAAATCCGAGAACGTTCGAGACTTTTCGTCGACCTGTGACTTTTAACTTTTACGATTCGGAGTTCTCGCGGCTATTGGTTTTCGCATCCTGTTTTCTCGCGTCGCGAATATATCATTATTTGTATAATGAATAAAAATAGCGTTAACATTCTGTGTGTTTATCATAAAAAATATACGCGCTATACATCCTTTCTACGGGCTCCTTACTTTACCTTTCGAGCATTCTGATTGCGGTGGGGAACGATTAGATTTTTCCAAGACAAAAGGACCTAATCTTTTCAAATTTGCAAAACAGCATTACGTTACATGCATGACTCTAACTTGACAATGACTAGTTGAATGCAGTAGTGAATCGCTTTTTGTATATTGATGATGCGCTTGAAGTATAAATATATATTCACCAACCATCAGTATCTACATAGAGATAGTAATGAGGCAGGTCGCAGTATCCATGCTAGTGCGTCTGCTGGGGAGATTCATTGCTGCTGCGTCTTCTTCAGGGACATGTCGTTTGACTTTCTCTTGGAGAACCTCAGATCCTCAGCAGATTAAAACTCCTAACGATATCAAAGTTAGAATAGTACTGGAAAAGTAGAATAATGCTGGAAGCAATGTTTCTCAACCTAGTCAGATTTGAACGGTGGGACCTGGTGATGGCTGTTGCGACCTATCCTATGATTTCATACATATGGTGAGGGTTTCGGCAGCAAAAACGTATGGAGTATCAACGCATCTACGAACGAAATATAAGCGAATTTGCTCCCGCCCTGAACCAGTTACAATACAAAGGTAGGGATTGTAAGGGGGAGAAAAACCAGGCGAATCATTCTACAGTTGCTTATTTTCTGGCCGAGCGCTTTCACCCGTTTGGGCATCATCAGGGAGACGTGGAGCCAGAGGGTCTACAGCCTCGGCCAGAAAATAAACAACCGGGGAATGAGTCGCCTGGTTTTTCTCTCCCTCACAATCCCTGGACATCGAAAAATGCGACGACAAGGAAAATAATACAAAGGTAGTTTAAGCTAGGAATCAACCATGCACGATTGCACAATCTGAAATATATAAAACTTTCTCAGGGCAGTGCAACGCTTAACGATCTGTGCTGGAAGCAAAAGAAGGGCAGCTCCTCTCTGTCCTGGTGACTCTGGGGGTCCGCTCATCTGCAATGGAAAAATCGCTGGTGTTACCCACGCACTTTTCAACGTCTTGGCGTGCAAGACGTTTACGGATATCGAAATGACTACCAAGTGTGGCACTCAAGGAGTTTTGAACGTGTGGATGTACGTTTGTCCTATGCTGAGCTTCATTAAACGATACGTTCCACGCGCACCTAACATGCCAGCAAGCTGCCATTCACCTTTGGTCATCAACGTTCAGATCCATCTTATATTGATCATAATCGTAAAATCCTTCATTCCAAGATGAGCGCATGCTACTGGTATTCCACATTGGAACTAAGAATATTCTTTCTGATACATCCCATCAATATATGTTTCAGCGTTGGGAAATAAATAAGAGGAAGATGGAGAGGAATATTTATTTGCGTTTATGCACTGTTCCCCCTGCTTTGTGCTGTCTGGAAGCAGCACAAAGTTACCCATCACTTCTACACACTACCAGTTCAATTGCCCGCCCAGTTGCACTCGTGGAAATTGTCTCAGCTAAGAGTGTCAACTGACAAAGAAATTATAGGAAATTACCCTCTCTTTCCTCGCATCTCTAGGGTAAGAACAACATCAAGTACCAGACCAACTAGTGAACACACTAGTGAGAAGTGAACACACGTAAATCCAAATAAAACCAGCTCAAAAATTGCCAATCCAAAATTACAATAGCGACCTCCAAAAGAAGTACATATTATGAGAAAATACCATTGGAATTCGAACAGGCATTCTAACCATCGGGATGCTGTGATCCTGCCCACTGCACCACGCAGATTTTATCCTTGCAGCAGTAGAAAAACATTACTGATAAAAAAACTTTTTTTAAAAAAAATAAAACCGACTACAAAAAGTTTGTCTATAAAATACACTCTGAAATGGAAAAAATAACAAAAATGTCCCAACTTCGCAGCAACTCATTCGCCAACTACACATTTTAAGGACTACTTTACTACTCGTATTGACCTGACCACTTCCTGATTGATTGGATCACCTTCCCTAATAATATAAAAATTACTATTTCTCATTTCCCAAATGATTAAAAGATTTTAATTTCCCCTCTGAATTGCCTCCAGATTTATCATCTTTTGGAGTCGGCGCCTCTCTTATATTGTATTGGAGAAGCCTATAGATTCCGAATTAGTAAGAATATAAATATCATGAGTTTTCACGATTCTTGAACAGAGCACATCAGCATTTATGAGAACTGATTATTAACAATATCGATTTGAAGGTGACTATTCACGCCTTTTCCTAAAAACCATTTCAGATTTCTCTAAGAATCTTTACGTCCAGACCCAGACTTATTACCTGGCACCTACTAATTTATCGTAAGTTCATATTTATTTGTAACCATCAGGTAGTCATTTTGCCAGAGAGGCGCCGACTCCAAAAGATGATCAATCTGGAGGCAATTCAGAGGTGAAAGGAAAATCTTTTAATCATTTGGGAAATGAGAAATAGTAATTTTTATATTATTAGGGAAGGTGATCCAATCAATCAGGAAGTGGTCAGGTCAATACGAGTAGTAAAGTAGTCCTTAAAATGTGTAGTTGGCGAATGAGTTGCTGCGAAGTTGGGACATTTTTGTTATCTTTTCCTTTTCAGAGTGTATTTTATAGACAAACTTTTTGAAGTCGGTTTTATTTTTTTTTTAAAAAGTTTTTTTTATTTTTCTCTTTTTAGTGACTTACAATTATGGACAGCTCTCTTTACAGAATTTTCCCAAGCTTTCATTATTGTGTTCTTGTCACTTACTACTAACCGTCCAAACTCAATTCATAAGTGCGTTGAACGTTGAAGTTCTAAAGTATAATGATTACCTAACGTCAATGTTATTTTGTTGATTGAGAGTGAGTTTGAACGTTTGGAATAATCCATCCACTGATTTGGGTCTCTTGGTCGACATACCGGATACTTTGATCCCATTGATACACCTTTCAACACTCAAATAATTGTCTACACCATTGCTGGTTACTAAATTGCACCAATTCACTCTTTCTTTATTTCTCCAACGATAATAGAGTGATGATTTCCTGAAGCGTATCCGCATTCACACTGAATGAGAGAATCCGAACCAAATTTCAGAAATTCGCCGAACGTTTGTGCATTAAAATGGAGTTATTTGGCCTTCAAAACCATGTTGTTTATTGAAAATTTAACGCTAAATTCGAATCTTCTAACGAGAATGCTATGACTAACGTAGTTTTTTCTACAAGCATAAATAGTCCAAAAAACGTGATTTTGAAACAAATTTTTTAGAAATACGGCCTAAAAAGTATCCACTTTTAGTCCAATCAATACCAAATTTAAATCACGTAAACTAGACTCAAATTTGAACAGTTTAAGTTTAAAAACGATGGAAAAACAGTTTTGGTTTGGAAGTTATGAGGTCTCAAACACAGGTCCATTAAAACATCGATTGCTCCCTTATTATGCCACTTAAACTTGATTTTTTTACCATCGTTAGAAAGCTCTAGCTAAGTGCTTCAAGGTGCAATAGTGTTCATATTTTTTTCTCGACGTGGTTGGGAACGGTGCTCGAAAAACCTCAAAAAAGTGAAAATCGGCATCACGTTTTTTGTTACACTTTCTTCTCTACACGCTATATTAGAATGCTGAACGAAAAATTGAAGCCGGGCCCTTGTAGGCAGATAAATTATGAACAAAATGACACCAGAAACAAAACAATCAAGCAAGTATTCTAGAAGTTATAAGCTTGCAAAGTCAAAACTTTCTTTTTTAGCGAAAATCACGTTTTCCGGCGTTTCTCCGCGTCTGGAGACGTAACTACTGGATGGATTCAATTGAAAAAATTATGGGACCTACCTGGATAGTAACCCTTTCAAACAAAAAAAAAAAAAGTAACCCGATCGGACGTACAGGAGCTGAACGCCGGTGAACAACACATACCGAAAAAAAAAATCCCGCTAGACGACCATAGTAACCTCCTCCTTGTTTGAAGTCGGTTAAAAAGTCAGATGTGTCAGATTTAGTCGGACTTGTATAATATTTTAGTAATCATCCAATTACTACAACTATCATCCATTATTACTCTTTCAGAAGCGAAATATTTGCAATAATTTTGACAACATCCTTATCTGTCCCAAGTAAGAGTAGCGGAGTGCAGTGGCGGCATTTCCGCACGTCGTTCAGAATCAGCATTTTTGAACATTTTGTCTTCCGATGAATACAGTTTTCCTTTTTATGACAATTTCGGTAATTTTTTTTTAAATTTCAATAGCAATATTTATAATATTTTGAATAAATGAACAACATTCAATTAATTAGGAACTATGCTGTACATTTCCTAATCCGTGCTAACTTCATCATCAAGAAATAGCTGAGCATTTTGGGTGCTAATTCCTCCAAAATTAGAAGCAGCAGAGTATTAGCAGAAGTGTATTCAGTATGAGCAATGGGTGTATTAGGGAGTATTAGCAGAAGTGTATTCAGTATGAGCAATGGGTGAATCGAAAACGATAATATATAGACTGATTTTATTCTTAGAAAGTCGAATTTATTATTTATTGAAACATTAGGGGAGTCTATGGTTCTAGTTTCAAGAACTGTTAATTGTTCAAGTTCGCGAATCAGTGGTGTCGCTCATTTTAAAAATTTACGCAAATTGTTGGAGAAACGAGGTGGAGGCCATCGGTCACTGGGTAAAATCAATGATCGCACCGATTTCGCGGTTCTGGTCAGTTGTACATGAAGTTCGAACCAATTCGTAAGGCGATTTGATATCAATAGGTGCAATGCAAGGGCTTCATGAGGATCTGAATAATTACGTCAGGCTCATGAGAATAAATAATTTCTGGTTCGGTGATGACGAGTATCTGAGCAAATCATATTTACTTCGCTCTTTGAGTATTTACCTCAAAATCAGATGGGCTTTGCTAATAATGCTGTTCTTTTTAAACTCAATCGTCCTGTATTTTACCGAAAACTACGGTCTATATGATGGCACTTTTGTTTACGCTCCATCTTCGATTATGGTTGCGACTCTTGTAACAATCGCTACTTCTTTAGGAAAGGAGCAATTAGTTCTGACAAAATCTCTCAGTCAGCATTTCATCTCGCACAGTGAACCGTGGATGCTTGAAGTTCGAAGCAAACTTCTACACCCTATGTATAAATGTATAAAATTTTTCTATATCTACTGTTTTACGGTTAGTTTCTTTTACGCGGTTCTACCTTTGATAATAGAGGTTATCTTCCACCATGTTTTCGACGTTTTCGATGACCACGTTCTGCTTCCTCTACCATTTTCACCTTTGTATAAAATTTTGAAACTGCGATCAGTTTGGGACGCCAAGTTTTATCTAGTGACGATTTTAAACATGTACACATTCATCGAGTTGTGCTTCACATTATGGGGATTCTTCCCTAGTTACAGCTTCCTCACAATTTTTTTCACCGCTGAGCTCAGAACATTCAAGGAAGTGGTCAAGTCGCTGGATTTGTTCGCTTCGGAAACCGATGTTGACCGCCAGATAAAGGAAGTAGTTGATTGGCACAGCAACATCGTCGAGTAAGTGATACCTATTTACAGCCCTTTCCTTACATGAGTTTTACTTTATTACGGACTAATAGGAAATGCTGTGATCGTCTCAACGATCCAAATTCGGAACGGAGGTGAATATTTGGATAAAAGTTTAACGGTGCCGTTCGCAGAAACACTCCGCCTAAACAAGAGATTCAAGGCGTCTGTCTTAGAGCGGAAAGAATTGGACAAAAGTTGTTAAAACCCATAGATTACTTTGATAACATTTACCGAAGTTACATATATTATACCGAGCGATTGGGCAAAACTAGCGATGAGCGTTATGGAAAAATAACCGAACCTGGCTAATGCTATGAGCGTTCCAACCGTTCGGTTTATTATTCAATAATAAACGCACTCGTAAAAAAACGTCTTAACAACCCCCTCCCCTTCAATGTTTTTCGAATCTATGAAAGCTACACAATTGAAATATTTACTAAAACCCAAGCTTGCCCTGACAAGGCTCAATTTACTTTAGCCAGATTGCTACCTCAATTTTGAGGGTATTTTTTTGTGGTTGGGGGTGAAGGGGGATCAGTATTTTCGAAGGTTTTTTGCTGAATCGAATGAGACCATAACGTACACCACTGGTTTTCCATTTATTACCTAGATCTTGTTAAATTCTAGTGGTATAATTTTTATAATTAGAAAATAACTCATTATCTACATAACCAATGTTGATTGAAACGCTCAGGGAACATTCACAACTGAAGTTCAGCAGTCTGATAATTGGTTAAGTTTCAATGACCAATGGGTTCTCCGTTGAGCGCACTCAATAATGCAGATACGAATATTGTTAACGAAACGAAGAAGAGGCCATCGATCATTCACCGAGAATAGTAGCGTTCTCACTGTTTTATCGGTTGCTCATGATGATTGAAGTGATTTGTTAGACTGTGATTATTACAATGCAACGACTTCATGCTGATCTTGCAAATTATGTTAGACTCATGAGACTATTGAATTTTTGGTTCGGCGAGGATGATTATGGTGACGATCGGTGTTTTGGTCGATATCAGAAAATGTACCTCAGAATCAGATGGGCTATGGTGATAGTATTATTCGTTTCAACTTCTACCGCCCTATATTTTACGGAGGATTACGGTCTGTTCGACGGTACTTTCGTGTACGGCCCAGCTACGTTTTTGATTGCAACGCTAGTGAACACAGCCACTATTTTTAGCAACGAGCAACTGATTCTGATGAATTCACTCAACCTGCATTTCATCTCTCACGGCGAACCGTGGATGCTCAACGTTCGAAATAAACTCCTAAACCCTGTGTACAAATGTACCAAGATTTTCCTTGCCTACAACATCACAATCATATTCTTGTACGCAGCAGTACCGTTATTAATAGAAGTTATATTCCACCACGGTTTTGATATCTTGGATGAGCACATTCTACTACCACAGCCGTTAACGCCTTTGTACAAAATATTGAATTTGCAATCCGTTTGGGATGTCAAGTTTTACACTCTGGCGATAATAAATCTCTACGGATTATTAGAATTATGCACCACGGTGTGGGGATTCTTTCTAAGCTACGGCTTCCTCGCGATATTTTCCGTCGTCGAGCTCAGAACGTTCAAAGAAGTGGTCATGTCTTTGGACTTGTTCACGTCGGATGTTGAGGTTGATCGGCAAATCAAGAAAGTTGTTGATTGGCATAGCGCTATCATTAAGTGAGTGATATATAACACTATAAGAACTTCATCGTTACAAGAAACGTGGAACAATATTGGTTTCTATTTGACGTGGAGAAACCCATTATTGGTTTATTATTCAATAATAAACCATTGTTATCGCCCAAGAAAAAGAATTTTCAAACACTCGTTAGGCGAAAAATTTAGCTGCTAATATGGAAAATATATTATCATCAACAATATTTCGCAAGGCGCAGAGGCCTAGGAGCGTTTGATTGGGCGCCACCTTAAGCCCCCCTATGATCGATCCACCCTTTTTGGCACCCAATGTACCCGTTGTAGCATAGAGAAAGGGAAATTGGGAAAATATGGAGCATTGTAGGTGGCGAGCAAAGATAACTGAAACCTGAAAAGAGTTCCAACAAATGACATACCTACATATAGTTGGATGAAACTCTCTGTACCTATTTGACTCTAATACGTAGATCCAATAGTAAAATGTTTAACTTACGAGTAAATAATCCCTCGTAATATCCCAGGAGATTTATGCAGGGCCATCTGTGAATGGAGGGATTTAAAAAGGAAACGGTTTAACTATTCAAGTTCTGCATAGTACCTCCACTGATTTTTGAACAATTATTTATTCTGTTGCAGGCTTAATAAAGAACTGAAGGCTTACTTCGGCCTTCCGTGCGCTTTCTTTTCACAGTTCTCATCTGTAGTGATCACTCTGATTTTGTTCACAGTAATTACGGTGAGTCGAAAGCAACAGCAGATTCTTTGTAAGTAGAAACTACTATTACTCAATCCAACAATGATTTTCTTCTCATGATGTCATGCGTTCAAGCAATATTATTTTCAAGATAGATATTCGAGAAAAGTAGCACAGGTATTCAATGTTTTGGTTTATTATTCAATAATAAACCATTGTAATCGCCCAAGAAAAAAATTTTTATAACCCCCCCTCAAAATTTGATGTTTTACGTTTCAAGGCATGTAGAATCCGAATATCCAATAAAAAAAATTCTGTCCGTCCGCCGTACGCCGTACGCCGTTAGCAGTTTTCCGGCCAAACTGTAAGAGCTAAAAATTTGAAATTTTCACCAAAAATCAATCTCGGTCCTACGACGGCCCAATTCTTGAACCAACTTGCTAGCTCAATTTTAAGGGTATTTTTGGGGGGTTTTGAGGGGGAGAAAATTCATATTTTCCAAGGTTTTTCAGAAAAATGTGTACGTGGTATCAAATTATATAGATTTTTGGACGCTGAATCGAATGAGACCATCGCCGGGTCGATAGCTTTATTGGTTCGCGAGTTATCGCAGCTTTTGTGCCGAATTTGGGAGATTTTCAGAAATTTGACATGAGGGTATAACTCGAGAGTTCTTGGAGCTATAAAAATCGTTCTATACTCATTGGAAAGGTCGTTAAACACTCTCTCCAGCTGTATCGTTAGGCAATAAGTTTAGCTTTTAATTAGGAAATTAAGAAAAATGAAAATGATTAAAATTACAATAGTTGCTACGGAGTTTTCCCCTATAGTTACCATCTGTTTTTCGGTGGGAACGTTAAAAAATGTTCGGAATATTTAAAATGACAAATGGATAGTATTCTTAAATCAATATTGAAGTGAAATAATAATAAACCACTGTACAATCATTTGCAGCGTTTTTTACTTCCATGTTGACGTGGTAAATGGAAGTATTGTGACTGTGTGAAAAGTCAAATGGAGGTGAATTTGGATGAATTCACTTTCTGAACAAGTGTCTGTATGTCCCGTCTGTCTGGGGTAAAAAAAGTTGCCGTATCTCCGTGAAAAATCACCAATAACCATCATCAAGTGAATGTGCTAAATTAGCTGTTTCTAGGTTTAGGATAACACACAGTACTTCCGAGGTATTCGCGTTGTTTTCTGTTTTGATTTTAGCAGGCTTTACGAGGAAACTTTTTAAATGGGCTAGTTCGTTGTGGTCAGCAGACGATGCACGATATTTATGTTTTGGCGCCCACATCGTACTATCACGGTGTAAGCTTTTTTTGCTTTTCCACTAGTGCGTATTTGTACTTTTACTTTTACAGGCCGCAAAAAAAAAAAACAATAAATATGAGCGCTTAAGGTCTTGAAATTTTTATACGGCGAGTGAATGACGCCTGACTTCTATTGCCTGCGGGTCACACACCGTACTTCCACTTGATTCGCATCTCGGTTGCCATTTGATTTTTACCGACCGCAGAAACTAATTTAGTTTATTTGTTTTGGTAGTAGAAATTTTTGGCATTGTTAACAAATGACGTTCGGCTTATATATCGTTAGTGGTCACACACCGTACCTCCACGCTATTCGCGTTATTTTATTATTATTTTTATTCCTTATTGGGTCCAATTGCAGTAAAAATTATCCATTTCACCGAACCGCTATTGTAATGCTCATATACTGTAATTTCGTGTTATTAACATAATCGTGATTTTTTCGGTTTTTAGGTTTCTTGGCTCGTTTCTCAGTGTACGAACATTGCGATCTTTGAAAGAGTTTCTCGAATTTATATTATTTATACCTGTCTGAGTACTCAAACATGGAAGTATTGTATGATCTATGCACACCACTGGATTAGTTTAATCTCTTCCTCGGACCACGCTATATTATTAATTCATCAATTTGTTTTCCAATTAAGGAACCAATGAAATTACGCTCGATTGACCAAGTAATTTATTTCTAATTAAAATTTGATTTCAGAGTTCAAATATCGTAGTGGAAATATCGTACTGCGGAGGTCTCTTCTTCTACGTTGGCGCTGCATTGTTTTTCAACTCCATCGGACAAATGATGGAAAACGAGGTCAAAATAATTGGATAACAAAATACCCTTAATTTTAAATTTGGGCGTAATGAATAATTCAAAACGGTTGCTTCGATCGAAAAAATCCATGGCGCTTTTTAAAAAAAAAAACTCATTTTTAACGTAGAATGCTTAACTGAAAGTTCTAGTTACATCAAGTTTCCATTTGAAGGTGAACAATTTTCGGATTAGGGTTATAAAGCTCAAGCTAAAAACAACACAAGTTTTTTTTCGCATAGTTAATATTCTGCGTCAAATATAATAATGGCTTTGACTCGGTTGACCAAAGTTGCGCGGATTTATGCGCGTTTAGAAATTCTGAATGTTGTTTTGAAGAGAAGTTTATCATGTTCTAAACAATTATGATAGCATGATAGACTTTTGAATAGAGTGAGCGCACAATGTGGTAGGGATTAAAAAACAACCTCTATTTTTTGTAGATTCAGAATAAACATTAAAATTCATTGCTTTGGGTTTTGGAATAAAGACCCCCACCAATTTCAATTATGTTGGTTGAATAAAGGTAAACGGGACATGAAGCTGACTCCTATTCAATTATAACCAACGGTTCCTCTTAAGGGTATTAAGTAAATAGGTACTCAAATTGTGTACATCGTGGGAGTGATTTTGCGGTTGGTTATTCCTGTTTGCCAACTCAAACATGGAAGTCCTGCGTGAATTGGTACACTTGGATTTTTTCTCACATATTTTGCAACATGATTTTGATTATACAAGGGAAACGAAGAATTCATTTGCCGACGTATTCCGTTTCAAACAGAGTGACGAGATTTTCTGGGCCCTGTACAATTTGCCATGGTATCGGTGCAAACCTGAAGTCCGAAAATCTATCAACATGATCATCAGGCAAGCTCGGGCCCCGTTGAGCCTTGACTATCACGGAAGAAATAAGATGAACCTGGGAAATTTCATGCAGGTAACTACAAGCTCAATAAATCATCACAAATTGATTGTCTACCTCTACAACTACATAAAAAAAGTATTTTTTGTTTCCAGGTTCTGCGATCGTCCTATTCATATTTTACTCTACTGAGGTCGATTACATCCTAAGATTTAATTTTCAACAGAGTAAAATGATCAAATTGTTCGAGTATTATGAAATTTACTCGCTGTATGTACCCACTATTTACTTTGGCTTGTAGCGAGAGTTGTCTTCATATTCATAAATAGTTTGTTTCGTTCGAGTAAACAATCACTCTTGTGCACTAAAACATACTCCAACCATATATTACGTCATAATAACGTCAAACTTCATTACCGAAGTACGTCGTTGCATTAAAGGAGATAAATTGAAACCGAATAGTAGAACACTACTCATCAACGTATGCGCAGCATCGTATACGGATGCCAGTGAACCCTGCTTTACTGTCATTGATAAAACATTGCCTACAATGCCTGTAAAACTTGGACGATTAGTGGTGTTTGAAGGATATCTTGACATGAAGGCAGTCATAGTTTCCTATCATGAGCTCCTTTTTGACGGTGTTATTAATATTGGTGAAAATGTCCCTAACTGTAATTACTAGCTAATGGGAGTTTAGAAACTAGGAGAATCTCAAAAGTGACGGATCAATGGGTCGGTTATTACCAGTATCGCGACCATTGTGAAGGACTTATTCCAATTGCTAATCCGATAATGAATGAATGAGCTCAAAACTATATCTAGTTTCAGTCAGAATAACTGGAACTACAGTGTACAAGAGCTCTTTCTTTGCTTGTAGTTTCTCTTCGCAAGGCTCCGGTTTTATGAGCTTAAGCAGCTAATGGTTATAGATCAATCATGACTATCAAAGAAAACAGTGCTCTTTGTGACGATCTTAAGGAGTATCATTCGTTAATGAGCATGACATGTTTCTGGTTTGGTGATTACAACCGCCAGAGTGATAAGTTGTGGAGCCATTTCATCGAACTCTACGTTAAGGTACGATGGTCTTTGTGCGTCGTTCTGCTCTTCATCGTCTGTGTAATTTTGAATTTCACCGAAAACTACGGTTTGTACAACGGAACTTTTGTATACGGCCCTTTAATGCTCGTGGTCTCGAGTCTTGTAACGATTAACACCTACTTGGGCAAACAGCAACTCAATCTCACCAATTCCCTCAGTCAGCAGTTTTTAGCGTACAATGAACCATGGATGGTTAATAGAAGGAGCACATTCATGAAACCGATTAAGAAATTGGTGAAATTTATAATTTCTTACAATATTGCCGTGGGGGTGGTATACACGATTGTTCCTCTAGTATTTGAAACAATTCTACATTACGCTTTTGACAGCCTTGATTCCCATCTTCTCCTGCCGATGCCAATGACACCGCTGTACGGCAAGAAAGCCACCTGGGGATGGCAATTTTACGTAATCACCGTTTTCAATTTCTACTCCTGTGTTGAAATAGTCTTGACCAACGTTGCCTTCATCAGCAGTTATGGTCTCTTGACAAGTTATTTCATAGCTGAGTTAAAAACTTTTAAAGAAAAAGTGAGATCACTAAATTTATTTGAGACACCGAGCGATGTTGATAGACAGATCAAGGAGGTCGTAGTTTGGCACAACAGCATACTTCGGTAAGTAATCGCGTAAGTAACCATCATAACTATTTGCAGTCAGATTTCTGAGCTACATCTTATTTTTTTGATGATTGTACTGACCACATGCCCGTGGTCGAAATGTTTACTTTCAATCCGAGGTGATGTCAACATTTTTGTATAAAATCTTCCCTCGAACAGTATAATAATCTCTTTTTTAGGCTCGCTGGGGACGTGAAAGCATATTTCGGTTTGCCATGTGCGTTTCTCTCACAAATCACGTCGGTGGTGCTTACATTGGCCTTGTTCACTGCTCTCACAGTAAGAATCCCAAGTTCGTTCCATGTTTAAGTAGCGAATGGTCGCATTGCGATTGTCCTAAGAAATAGAAATAGGAACGGATTTGAATTAATTGGAAAAAAATCATCGTACACACTACAAAGTTCAAAAGACAGTCTATGGTTGAAAAGCGTTTCTTGATTGAATTTTTAGGGCTGCCCTAACTAGCCATATATACCTAGGTAGATCTTCATTGCTGGTGTATTCCTCCATGTTGAACGGACGAGTGCATAAAACCAGACTTTACTGTTCCATGAAAGCAATTAAAATCTAAATCCAAATCTAAATGAATTAAGACGGCTTTGGAGCGTTTGCTATGGCATGTCTAGATGAAGCCAGGCTTGATTTGTTCGGATCACACACACCACGCTTCCACATTATTAGCGTTTTTTTGTTATTTCGCATGAGCGTACTTTCTTTAGTGTTCACTAGCATTGCTCGCTTGGTGTAAAATCAGCTTTAGCAGCCTTAATGTACACGTGGAAAGCCTATAAGTGGGCATTAACTGAACGCTTGATTTCAGAGCTCAAATGTACCAGTGGTAATAACGTACGGCGTTGGAGTAGGGTTCTACATGGGCATGTCATTCTATTTCAACGCACTTGGTCAAACTGTAGAAAACGAGGTAGTACCACTTAGCGCCGAAAATACAAATGTGTTCCTATTAAACCATTCTGTTCAACGATTCATAATTATTACCCAATAGTGTCGGAGATGAAACTCGGTCTGAACTAAAGTTGCTATGATTATTGTTAAGTCACTTCAAATACTTCTAACAGGGCGAAGAGATTTTCTGGGCTCTTTACAGTCTGCCCTGGCATCAGTGCGAACCAGAACGCAGAAAAACGATCAACATGATGATAAGGCAAGCTCGGTCTCCGATAAACATTGACTATCATGGCAGGACCAAGATGAATCTTGCAAATTTTATGCAGGTATTTGAATAAAACCTATTTTAAATAAATCTGTGACAGTACTGGGCTTTTACATTGTTTTACTTCAAACGATAGCTTGATTCAGCAACGCAAAGAGTAAACTGCTATCTGATTCCATCGTAGTTACAAGTGGAAATATTACACAACTGACTTTGACTATCTATCAAAGTCCCCACTTCCAATTCCATTCTAGTTCCAACTCCGCATTTTTCGTTTCATCGTAATATCGCCACACTTCTGTTTCAGGTTCTGAGATCGTCCTATTCGTACTTCACTCTATTACGATCGATGACTTCATAAGTGCGCGAAAATTGCAGCTTCCGCAAGAATTTCAATTTTTATTCCTATTGAGCAGTTTGAATAAAGTTCTTCACAAACAAAAACATATAAACTTTTTGCTGCTATTCTAAATAAATCTCGACGGTTTCAGGTATAATGGGACAATAGAGCTTAATAGAGTAGGTGGCCCTAGCGGCCGCCAAGCTAATTGGAGTTGAAAAACAAAGAAAACCGTCAATACGCCAGACGATACTCCAAGCTATCATGTAGTATTCAAATTACCACTCGGATGAATAATAAAATAGGTGCTCATGCAGAATGCCAACTTTTCTGCAATCAAAATAACTCAAGCTTCAGTTTACTGGATCAATCTTCGCTCGAAGGTTCTCACAGAGATTTTGTGGCTCCTCGTGATAAATTACCAATAATGAATATCGAGAAAAAACACGTGCTTCATGAAGACCTTAGGGAGTATCAATCGCTTATGAACATGACATGTTTCTGGTTTGGTGATCGCAACTGCCAGAGTAATCAGTTGCGGAGCCGTTTCATTGAACTCTACGTAAAGGTACGATGGTTCCTATGCGTCGTACTGCTTTTCATCGTCTGCGTAACTTTGAATTTCACCGAGGACTTTGGTTTGTACGATGGGACTTTTGTATACGGCCCTTTAATGCTCGTGACCTCCTGTCTGATAACAATCAACACGTACTTGGGAAAACAACAATTCAATCTCACCAAGTCCCTTAGCCAGCAGTTTTTAGCATACAATGAACCATGGATGGTTAATATACGGAGCACATTTATGACACCAATAAAAAAATTGGTGAAATTTACAATATCGTACAATTTTGTCACAGGAGGAGTATACATGTTCGTGCCTCTAATAGTCGATACGTTTCTTCATTATGCTTTTGACAGTCTAGACGACCACTTACTCTTACCAATGCCATTGTCACCGCTATATGACAAGAAAGCAACATGGGGGTGGAAATTTTATACAATTACACTATTCAACATCTACTCCTGTGTTGAAATAGTCCTAACGCTAGCAGCTATTATCAGCAGTTATGGCCTCTTGACAAGTTATTTCATAGCCGAGTTGAAAACGTTCAAAGAAAAAGTGAAATCGCTGAATTTATTTGAGGCTTCCAGCGAAGTTGACAGACAAGTCAAGGAAATTGTCATTTGGCATAACAACATACTTCTGTAAGTTACTGTCTCTTGTTCTTGGCAAGTGAACTTTATTAGATAATATTCTCCCAAATTGGTATTCCCTTGCAGGATAAATTTTGTTTTTCAGGCTTGCCAAAGATGTGAAGGCTTACTTTGGATTGCCATGCGCGTTCCTTTCTCAAGTTACATCGATTTTACTAACTGTAATCTTATTCACTGCTCTCACAGTAAGAACCTGTTTCTCTAATGAGATCTAAACGTAACGAAATACGTGTTGCAGAAAAGAAGTGATATTTGGAGTTTTTATAAAATTATCTAACAAATTTGAACAGGTATTTCATCTTTTCTGCAGCTAGACAATTGATAATTATAAAACAAAGATTTGACATTCTATTGGCAGTTGAAGATTAAAGAAAAAGCAGGATAGGCTCGCCAATCGATTAAATGAACAATCCCCAAACCTTCTCAAGTTTGAATAGTGCATTTTGATGTTCTTATGTTCATTTTTTAATGCTTGTTTTCAGAGTTCAAACATACCAGTGGTAATAATGTATGGGCTTGGCGTAGGGTTCTACGTGGGTATGGCATTATATTTCAACACACTCGGACAAACAGTAGAAAACGAGGTAGGCAACCACAATATTACTAGATAAAAATATGAAACATGCTTTGGCCCGCAACCTGAATTTCTTCCTCGGTACAAAGACCACTGTGACATGAAGAAGCATCTCTCGCCAAACGTTCCATTCGCTAGGGAAGAAAAAATTAAATTCTCACTTTTTGAAGTTTTGATATTTTATCCATATTCAGCAAACAAGGTTATCTTCTATTTTTCGACGAAGTCACCGTATTTTTGATACCGTGGCATCAATTTTTTTTTATGCCATCTTCATAGTGCTGCATGCCCACTTCCTTCAGGTACGTGACCCCTTCAGTTGTCCAACTTCAGTCAGGGCTTGTTTTATCCTTCAGTTCTGGGGAAAGTTTATCAAAAACTTCTTCAATAGTGAGCCGACAATCTTCATCAAGAATTTGTTCCACTGCATTGACAATCACACCTTCCCTAGCCGTGCCGGGTCTTCCTGATCCCGGATCGTCCTCCAAACTTGTTCGTCCTTTCACGAATCTGTCACGCCAAACACGCACAATTTGAACCGTAACACAGCCCTCAACATAAACTGAAGCCAATTCGTGATTGATTTCAGCTTACGTTTTCCCTTTCAGCGAAAAAAATCTGATGATATAATAGCACGCACCTCCAAGGTGGGCACGGTACGGAACGCACTCGCCATGTTTACAAGACTGCCACAACACTGTAACTAACACTCCCTGCAAGTGGCAGCTTTTTCCCGCTCTTAGAAGTTGGTTTAAAAAATATAGGAATGGAACTTTTGGCGACGCCCTCGTATATGAATACTGCGGCGTGCAAGGAGTTGAGCCGTACTTGTACATGGGAATTGTGCAAGAAGCCTATGGTACGATTCCACGTCTCAACCACAATTTATTGATAGAGACTCTTCATTCTCACTCTGCTATTCTACTCATAATGATGAGCTTTTTGTGCAGTTGAATGTGTATAATTCAAATCGATGGACAACAACAATTAAAAATTTCGATAATCTCGAACATGCTGGTTAGAACGATAGGCATCATGTGGTGTTCAAATGGCCATGGACAACAGAGAAACTTTCCCTCAGACCATGCCCTACCGCCGTTTCATGTTGACCTTATTTGGATGGCCAGAAATATTAATCTCTCATTGAGATTAGTAAAAACATATTTAAATTATCGACATTTATTTATAAAATAAAGATTGAATACAATTTGAAGGTGAGCCAACATTGTCCGGTAATCATTTGGGAATCAGGGTTATTCAAACCTGGGGTATAAGCCAAGAAGGCAATGCAACTGGCAAGAGTCAGGATTGCATTATGACTGCTGCAACAGCTTGAATCATGGGTTAAAATATCTTGATTTTTCAGGGAAACTATAAATAATGTAGTAGAGGGGTTGTGAGGGGGAGAAAAACCAGGCGACTTATTCTCCAGATTTTTAATGGCTGGCCGAGCACTTTCCCCCATTCGGGCATCTTCAAGGCGACGTGGAACCAATAGGTCCACAGCATAATCTCCTCCTCACAACCCCTCTACTACAACAAATGCGACGACAAACAAACGAAGAATAAATAATGTAGTATGCTTCACGCCAAGATTTTTAACCATTACAGCAACCAAACGGATCAATGCATTTGACTGAGGCATGTGAATCCTGCTTTAGAGTTAGCTGTACAGGCAACGCCAACAAGCAATATAACTAAAAAGAACCTTTTTTTCAATAGTCACATTCCTTGTTGGTGTTGCCTGTACAGCTAACTCCAACTCAATTCTTTTGGTGAAATCGACCATAAGCATACTCTCCAAAACACTCCATTTCTAAGATGTTTTTGTTAACGATTAAGAGCTGGAAGATTATGGCTAAGGCATGTGTCATACTATAACCTGAAGCTAAGAATTCGCTCGTTAACTCTTCAAAAATGAATGCTTTGAATCAAACAGGGTGAAGAGATTTTCTGGGCTCTTTACAAACTACCTTGGTACCGGTGTGAACCTCAACGCAGGAAAACAATCAACATGATGATTAGGCAAGCTCGATCACCGTTGAACATAGACTATCATGGCAAGACCAAGATGAATCTAGCGAATTTCATGCAGGTAGTTGACAAAACCCATAAATCTGTGCATTATTTTGCATCCCTTATGATAACACATTGTTTTACTTTAGACAATGGACAATGGGTTGAAGAGTGATGATGGATTGAAATACCAACTCTGAAAATACTCTGCCACCAACCCATTTGCACTATCAGTTTTACAGCGTTTAAATAGGTATGTCAGCTGAAGCAGTTTGCATAGTATCAAATCAAAACGAACCAACTGGTTGCCGACTCTTCAGTATCTATGGATATTTGATCTTCATACCTAATTGATGACAAAGAAACAAGATTAGAGTGAAATTAAACATCATGAATACACAGTTACTGAGCAAGGAAGCAGTGAAGAATAGGCCTGGAACCCGGCGGCCTCCTCGTTCTCAAGTCGTTCAGCAAGCAAACCTCATATCATGATGCATATTTGTTTCAGGTGCTGAGATCGTCATATTCTTACTTCACGCTATTGCGGTCAATGACTTCATAAAAGCGTGGTAATAACTGCTAGTAGTTCCTAATCAGCGTCATAATTCGTAAGGATTTTATCATTGGAATGTTTTTTTTTTTTTTTTTTTTTTTTTTGTGGTTTTGTCGCTTTTTCCGTTCTTCGTTGTTGGGGTTGAGGGGGAGAAAACCACGGTGACTCGTTCTCCTGTTTTTTATTGTTGGCCTGCCAAGCACTTTCGCCCAATCGGGCATCATCAGGGCTTCGTAGCACCATTACAGGTATCCACGGCCCCCGTGGATACCTGTAATGGTGCTACGAAGCCTTGATGATGCCCGAATGGGCGAAAGTGCTTGGCAGGCCAACAATAAAAAACAGGAGAACGAGTCACCGTGGTTTTCTCCCCCTCAACCCCAACAACGAAGAACATTGGAATGTTGTTCTTGAGCAACCTATCATCCATAATTTTTCCATCACCCATAATTGATAAATGAATTAGTACTTTTTGCTTACTTGCAATCTGGAAGTATTTTGTATAATGTCGTAATCAATGTACAAATAAAACTGTCCCTAATTATCTCTACTTCAGTATCTCTTGCCTTAACTCATTTTATAATTAAGCATAACCTCTTGAATCTGTGTATTTTTTCTTCAAATTGAGACATTAGTAAGGCGATTACAATTTTTGGTTTGGCAAATTTTGAAACACAGTGTAGTTCAATCATTTGAATCTAACCTGGGAATACTTAGTCTAACTAAAAATGTGCCTAAAAAAGATTTTATCTGAACGATTCATACTCTCAATTCAAAATATTAAGTTACTTTTGGGCTATCAATCACTGTAGTCTGTGACTAAATCTTTTGAATTCATTTGATCGAGTACGTAGAATCCAAGAAGGCTTCTAGAATAGGTAAGTACAGCAATAAATCTATGCTTTTAAATAGGCGGTGAACTTTTTGTTACAATATGTGGAATATTTTCACACAGAAATAGTTTTGAAAAAATTGAATCCCGAATTCGCAGTGCTAATAACCATGCCAGGGATCTGGGGATGCCAGTGCAGCTCTTTGATGTCAGTTTGCCCCTGATGTATGAAAAGCAGTTGAGGTGGTAAGTCTTTTAGCTCAGCTTCAACAGGTTCAGGTTCATCACGTTCTACTGCCAAATCCCACAATGCGATCTGGTGATCAGCACCTGAACTGGCAAACACGGAACTTTCTTGCGAGCACCATTCCACCGATGTTATGGAATCAGAATGGTGTTTAAGAATGGCAACCTGGAACAAAAACTATGCTTTCAACTCACTTCTACGCAACAATAGGGAATTCCTTTTATTTTGTACATTACAAATAAATGTAATTATCACATATTACAGAGCCACTATGACCTCAGGAAATCGAAAACCTAAAAAAACATTGACATTTTCATCCAGCCTAGAGTGGGTGCCAAAACTGAACATTGAGACACTTTCAAATGGTCGCCATTTCCAAAACCTGGGCTTTGAAGGGATAGTTAAAGCTTTTTACGTAATTTAATATTTTTTAACTCATTGAAACCGTCTTCGGGAATGAAAACCCTAGTATTGGCTTGAGACATTCTTTCCTTCTAATAGCAGCTTCCAGGTACCTATTAATCTGTGAAACTTTTTTGGTCATTTTTTCATAGAATATGATCAGTTTTTCCTGACATGTTCAAAATAAGCATCCTACTAACGACAACAAAATGAAATTGATTATCATTACCTCGCTACCACTGGCAAACTGCCGCAAATCCCAAACTTTTACTGTGCCTTCATCTCCTCCAGATAAAATGAGCGGCTCCCGTTTGTTCCATGAGATGACATTGATATCAGCACTATGCGCATTCTCAATGGTGAGCTTACATGCACAGAGAGGATCCTCTCTTGTATCCCAAATTCGTAAGCTAAACAAAGCCATTTCAAAAAAATTTCAATCGGAGAACCTTTTTACACCATTGGTCATATGAACAAACTGAAAACTGGAATATTGAAAATTAGAGGCGAGAGAAACCCTTCAGTCCAAATGTTAAAATGAAGCTCTCTCAATCCCCTTACATCCAGCAGATGCAAGAAAACAGTTCCAACAACTTGTGCAGTACTTGTGTTCCTGGCAATATTTTTGCATGGTGTATCAGCATTTGAACAAGTAGACTAACCAAAGCTAAATTAATAATTTACACAATTTTAATCATTAACAGGACTCACGTTTTATCGACTGAACAGGTGGCGAGGACATTAGACTCGTTCGGCGACCACTGGATGTCCTCAATTGACTGAGAATGACCAGAGAGCGGCTTTCCCACCGACCAACTGGACTCAGTTGGTGTCCAAATGTGCAAATTCCTCTGACAATCACCAGTGGCCAGAAAACCTGGCGAGACGCTGCTCCAGTCAATACCAAAGCCTTCATCACGATGTCCAGAAAAAACGTACAGTGGTCGAATAACCTCGCCAACGCCCTTTTTCTTCTTCTTCCGATCAGCTGGATCCAAAGTAGAGGGATCGACCAATGCTTGCAGCTGTGAGCTGATATCAACAACAGTAACTTTTCCCATCTCTGACCAAACGCCAGCCAAGACTTTATCGTTATGAACGGTCGCCTGGAATGAAAATCATGCAACGGTGTTGAACATCCAGAAGAAATTGTTTTTAAATAACTATACCCATACGGATTGGTAACTTGACAAACTAATAAAAACTTAGCTTCTGATCAGTTTTGATGCACGGAACAAACGTAAACGAGTGATCTTATGCAATAATAGTACTACTGAATCACTTTAGAAATAGAAATTAGGATAAAAATCAATCGATTTGACCTAAACTTCCAATTCAAAGGTAAGCAGTTAACATAATTTTTTAAGTTTAAACACTTAAGAATAATTCCATCCAAATAATTCCATAGTTCCATCTTAACGGTATTACAGTCTAAATATTAAATAATACCATTCACTACACGAACATGAAAATAAAAACGTAGAGATGTGAAGCTATTAGTTCACTGCTCACCCTGATCCTGTTGACACAGCCATGATGTTTAATTAGTTCAAATTCCATGACAGGGTTCTGGCTTTGACCAACGTTGCCTTCCTCATCATCATCATCATCGCTTTCACTTTCTGAAGATGAATCGCTGTCTTCGCCTTTTAACGTTTTATGAAGCTGTGACGCCTTCATCACAATTATACTGTTGCCATTGGCTCTGGAATAAGACAATAATTGTCAAAAATCAGGAAGCAATACCTGCAATATAATGATCTATAATACTATCGTCAAGTGCAAGAAAACCTCACCTTTCGGATTGTGTGCCAGCCACAATGTATGCGCTGAGGGGGAAACCGGTTCGATTATTCCCATCACCGTCAGGTATAATATCGAAACTGAGGCAAGGAGCTCCAGTCTGGGCTTCATGCAGCATCACATAAGCTGAAGGATCGTGTACCAGCTCTTCGTTATCAGCTAGCGGCCCTGAGCCAGGCAAGTACACTCGTCGCTTTTCTGATGGATCCCCTGAAAATCGGAAACCGAGTAAATAATCTGAAGTAATGATGTCAGGAAAAAAACTTGATATTTTTTTAATGGTTCAGTTCATTAACCATAGTTCATCCAAACCGCAGAGTTTTGGAAAATTGAGTGACCGGACAAGTATTGATAGATATAAGGAAAACTTTTTAGAATAATCGCAATAGGTTTCAATTTATCACTTCTCGGAAAGCTAACCGGTAATATCCGAGCCAGATAATTGTACTTACATCACAAGTAATCATAAATAATCGATCTTCGATTTAAAAAAAAATACTACTAAGTATGGTAATATAATAATTTTCATGCGTTATTCATGACCAACCAGTTTTCAAATACAACTGACAGTAATGAGTGCACGCAAGTACTGCCTACGTACTTTTCTTACGGGATGAACTTGGTCCTCCTTCCTCAGCAACTTCCATCGCAATATCTTCAGCGTTTTCGATAACATCGCCTTCACCCATCTGGCTAATGAAAGATGAATTAAGAAGGTCTGAAGAACTCAAACAGTTTCAACCAACACTAGTAGCAACCACTCTGCACACGACGTAGAAAAATAAAGACTGACAATATTTAAATCAGAAATGATTCTAATTTCCACACAGTCAATCCTATCGTTGATGTAATTCCTCGAGTCACGTGCAGTTGTGCAGTTCAAGCTAGAATCCAATAAAACCAAACAACTTTATCAGTGAATTATCAACCTAGATAAGATAAGTTAGTTGCTGTTGTTGTTTCATCTATTGTCATTCCAATGTTTTTCAAATTTAGCAGAACCAAGTAATGTTGGTTTTTTTCCATCAGTTTTCTATTATTTTTGGCGATAGTTGGATGTTTAAAATGTTTGTAAAGTCTGTCCTCCTAGTGGATGGTTATCGAATTTTAGGTAGCACACATTACTACCGAAATATGATAGTTTTTCTTATTCTAATTTTTAGACGCCACGATTCGTTATTTTTGAACAGTCAATGTTGAAAAATGTTTGTTATGGGAAGTAGATGACTCTTTTTTTCCACCATTTGGCTCACATTGGAATAGGTAGGGACTGAAAAAAAAAATTTGTAAGGGAAAAATATCGCCTAAAGTATCGATAACTGAGTGGAATATCGACATTTTCATATATCGATAGGGATAAATCAGTACAAGAGTACATTCCAACTTCTCACTTCTCTACGATTTCATCGTCTTGGGTCGACAATCGACAACGTATCTGTCACTAGTTTTTCCTTTGTATGTCTTTTCGTGCAGCTGACAACCCGAAATTGCCCCGTTTATTTCGCTGAGAATTGAACTTGAACCATTTATATTTGGCTTTTTAGCTTACGAGGGCGTACCTACTATCATGTAACCTTGGATTGTGGCATCAAGTAAACGCTCGATAAAACTACTTCGTATCAGCTACATACTACTGCTTCATTGAATTTAAGGTGAGTCATTTCTTTTCGTCGTACGATATTATCGAATTCCCTTTATTGTTCCTCTGAACATGTTAGTTCCGAAGCTTCCAGATTTTTTGTATTAGGTACGTAGCTTCCAAGTTCGAGTTGCCCTTTGTTACGTAATGACGACAGCCCTATCCCAACTCTGGATGACGGTATTTTTGAAAGTGTTGACTTGCATGAATAGAGGGATATCATTTAGTGCTATCTTCCTCCAAGACAAAGGCGAGTGGCTTTCACAGTTTACTGTTATCATCTATGATCAGCTTGGGTACATTTTATTCCTAGCTCCCTAACGCCCAGAAATAAGAAACCAGTGGTGTGCATAGCTCACATACTTAGTACTTCCATGTTTGAGTCGGTAAGTGGAAAACCTTTCATAAAATCAAGATACTCCTACTAAGGGTGCAACATTATTACTTTACAACTGTTATTGAAAAACTAGCTCGGAGAAAACAAAAATAGAAAAGCACACCAATTAGGTTTATAATGCGGAAGTGCAGTAGGTATGTGAGCCTAACATAATGATTCAAGCCAAGTTTTGTAAAATGGGATAATTTGTATGAACCTCCAGCGTCAAAGATATTGATTTTTTCACGGCCTGTAAAGATCGAAATACTTGATAAACTGCTCAAGGCTGACGTACGGTGTGTGATCCGATCAATACATAACGAGTTTTGTGAAATGGAGTCATTTTTAAAGCGAGTAGACCCTAATATAAAAAAGTGCACAAATAAAATAACTCGAAATGCGAATTATGAGAAAGTATGTTGTGTGACACCAATAATAAAGATCAAACGACGTTCAGCTGACATATAGAAACATTTCAAGTCCAACAGTGTTTAAATATTATCACTTATATATAGTCAATATATTCATATTAGCATGAAGTACTGTATGTGACCCCCGTGATAAGAATTGGACTTCGTTCAATCGCTGTTCCAAACATTTCAGGACCTTGAGCGTTCAAATATATTAATTTTTGTGGCCTGTAAAAATCAAAATATAAAATACGCACCAGGGAAATTGTGAAGGAGGCATGCAACGTGGAGGTACTGTGTGTGGCCCAAAATCAACCATCATCTGCTCGCCATAATGAACTGTTTCACAAACGTTAAAAATATTGACTTTTGTAGCCTGTAAAAATCAAAACAGAAAAAACGTTGAACCGGTATATCTCTGAAGTACTGTGTGTTATCTGAAATCCGGAAATGGACGATTTTGCTCATTCAATAGGAAAACATTCTCTCAAAAAATATCTCCGTTCATTTTTCACGGAGATATATTGAATATGGATTTGTGCGGCCTTTAAAAATCTCAATAGCCAAAGAACGGAAAACGGCGGAAGTACTGTGTGTTATTCAAATTCAATAAAAGCTAATTTTGTTCGTTCTATCATCTATGTTCGTCCACAGCTACTGGCAACAAATAGCCAAGCATGCCGCTTTACTACAGTGTCATCGCCCGCGGAACAATCGTTCTTGCAAGCTACGCCACATGCCCAGGCAATTTCACCGAAGTCACCGAACATATTCTGACCAAAATCGCCCCCGAAGATGGCAAAATGTCATTGTCGCACAATAGTTACCTGTTCCACTATATATGCGAAAAGAGGATAATCTACATGTGCATTACAGATGATGTAAGTGCAAATAGATCAATTTGAATGTTGATAAACATTTTTACCCCGTAATTTTTCATCAAGTGGTAGGTATTCTAAATATTGATGTTGCAGGAGTTTGAACGATCAAGAGCTTTCCTATTTCTCAACGAGATTAAAAGAAGGTTCAAATCTAATTTTGGTGATCGAGC
The DNA here is from genome assembly GCA_037159825.1 of Tupiocoris notatus. Lineage (NCBI taxonomy): Eukaryota > Metazoa > Arthropoda > Insecta > Hemiptera > Miridae > Tupiocoris > Tupiocoris notatus. Next base: position 51,268 of record JASJUZ010000526.1, read on the forward strand.
GCAAACAGCGATCGCCTATGCGATGAACAACGAATTCTCTCCCGTACTTCACAGTCAAATTGTAAGTTATTGAAATAATCATAAGACGTAGTATTGCGGCTTTGCCAAAGGCCTCTTAGGAATAAAGTTTCTGCATGTTGAAATGTATCTGTATTTTTTCAGAAATACTTCAGTGAGGCGAAAGATATCGATACAATTTCTAAGGTTAACAGCGAATTGGACGAACTGAAAGACATCATGGTCAGAAATATAGGTCTGTGAGCACTATGAGATGGAGTCAATGTGTGGTAGATTTTGAGGAGTCTCCCTGAAAAAGAAGTTACTGCAACGTTGGGGCTATTGAGCTCAGAATGTTCATAAATGTTACTGAAGCTCAATATCTGTATACGTGTCTGAGATTGTACTTACTGTTTTGACATTTTTTCCCTGCAGACGATATCGCATCGCGGGGAGAAAATCTGAGGTTGCTTCACGAAAAGTCTGAACATTTGAACCAATCGTCGGTCAGCTTCAGAGCCCGAAGTCGAAACCTTCAGAGGTCGTTGTTTTGGAAGAACGTCAAAATCTACCTAGTCATCAGTGGTATCGTGTTGGTGAGTCTTGTACCATAAAATGCACATAGCTGGTGGCTAATGTGGGTATTTTCCAGATGCAATATTTATTTCTCATTGGTTACGTTCTGATGAATTTTTTCAGGTCGTAATCTACCTGTTGCTCACAACAGTCTGTGGAGGGCTCTCTCTTCCCCAGTGCACGTGAATTGTTCCTGAGTGAATTAATTGATTACGCGCGTTATAAAAGAGCAGTCTAGATTCTACTAACACGTGAGCAGAATTCCAACGAATTTTCCCTGTTTATTTCATAGTATCTGCAGGCGTTTAATTTTTGTACCGTAAATGTATCATGCAATTTGTGGCAATTTTTCACCGTGGTCAACGTTAAATTCGTTTGACCCAGGTTATTACTTTTTCAATTTCTCTCGTTCGTGTCGCTGATTTAATATTTAGAAATGTAATTTTATGTGTACAATATTTAAGAAAGGTTTATAGCTTATTGTATTTTTATATTATGTAATCGCATATTTCACTATGCATTGTCAGAGATTTTAATTTAGGATTTGAATTCAATTCCTAAAATGTTGAAACATTTTTCTTTGTAGATTTGCCAGTAGTTGTAATTGGTTCTATTGGAAATGCGTTCGACCAAATATTAACTGGACATTTAATTGAATTTAGTCAGTGGTTTAGTTCTAATGCTGTCAATTGGTTCTGCATCATAATTATTCCATAAATTATTGAGTGAATACTGTTTTCTTGCATTGCACAAAACTATAGCATAATTGTCATGGCCATGTGTAGCTTTATAGTATTGATGAAAACAGATAGCCTTCAGTTGCAGGGTTGGCAACACACTTCGCATAAGCAACCAGTCATGCTCCGTTCTCGTCTAGTTCGTGAGATTTTTTAGCTGCTCATGATTTGCTGTCACAGCAAGCAAACGCCTCCGAGCTCAGTAATGTAAATTTCAAACTCAATTTCTGGCCAATCTTGCTCTGCAATTGCTAGGAAGCAAAACCTATGATCAACTGTGATAAGCGTTATTGAAAATCCGGATCTAATGTAGATGCTGATGTATTTACTTATTTTACTATAGTGAAAATTATTCTTCAAAAATAATGTACCTTCATGAAATAATTTTTTGCGTTATTGTTGATATTATTCTGATCTGCTTTTAATTTCGTTGAACACTTGGCGGCGCGATTTTTGTTTAATAAATATCTTGTGAATATTTGCTTTGGTGCTTTTTGGTTTGAAACCTCTATCTCTGTGATTTATAAGAATAAATGTAGGGCGGTTTTTCGGTTCACTCTATGTTTTCAAACAGTGAAGGAAGCTCATTGAAAACTATAACAATTATTGCACCGAATAGGTTGAAAAATGGTTCTATTTTAATTTAAGAAACGTAGACTTATATTAAGGCTGATTTACACTTTTTAAAATTCGGTTGCTTTCTTGTATTTAATAAAAATGACATCATTTTACGAGGGCAATTAATAGCACTTACATTAATTCTACGACAACTTATTAATTGGTGAATAAAATACGTCTGATATTTTTAATTAGTAGGGAAATGTCAAAAAAGCAAGACAATTTTGCGCCGACAGCCCCCAATAACAATAATAAATAGTAATTTATCATAGTTAGAACTTTTATCCTCGCCTTACGATCAAAATTAATGCGAATGTAGTGTAAAGCGATAGAGTAGCATTGTGGCGATTACTTCATTCCTAAATATTTTACTTAACAATAACAACTGGCCTCGTTCCAGCAGACATAAAAAATCATAATTATAAGTTAGGCATCACGCAGGTTGACAAAATTAGGACTAATCACCAGTGTTTAAATAATTAGGCGAAGTGATCCGTAGCGAACGTGCCTTATTTTATGGCTTTTTCCGTCTAATCGATATCTTCACGTGGATTGTAGGCGCGCTATCTCTTGACGTCGAGTCGAAACGCTCGTGGTGACCACTTGAGTTCGCTACCGTCCTCCTCTCGTACCGTTGTCCCTTTGATTGGTGGATATTCAGGAGACTCCCATTCCAAATCCCTCTACTATGCTTCGCCTTGCCAACCCATCTCAAAAACACCCTTTCCGTGGGGTGTACGCTATCCGGGTGCGTAGTAGCTTGTAGGAGTTTCCTTTCCTTGTTAGCTTTTATTTTTTCCCAAATTTCACCCAGTTCTAAAACCGGTCGCGTCGTTAGTTGCGACTTTCCTGCGTTCCATTTCCAAAAGATTTTAGGCGAGATGTGGACTTACGCGGTTTTACCTCGGAAAACGACGAGTTGTCAGTGACAGATGAAAGGAGCTTCACCGCCCCCGAGGATTGCGGCTCATGAACTTGACATTCGAAACCTTAGTTATTGTTTCGTCCGCACGCCTAGGTATTTTGTTTACATACATTTCCCGCCCGCTGAATCATGCGCGAAGCTATTAGTGCAAAACGCAATCGCCATTGCCTGCAATTCGTTTTACACGTGTAAAATAACAATTTTTCACCGTTTCTAATATTATCAAATTTCAAATCATGCGACCAAAACCGAATTACTACCTACTACGTATTTTATATTCAATAAGTTCCATCTGTCCATTTCATCATTCGTGATCGGCTCAATAATTTCGAATTGATTAATTAACGGAACCATGTCGAAACACCAAGCGAAAAATGGCAATCAGGACAGTTCGCCTGATCTGAGCCTCAAATTGAGGCGGGGATCGTCAGATTCGAGGGACAGTTTTTATATGGATTTTGCCCAAGGGATCGACTCGGATATTGAAGAAGTGCACGCGACAAGTTCAGGCCAGTTTCCGCATCAGGACATCACCGATGACGCGTCAACCCCCACAGCCACTACTGTCAAAGACGAAGGGTAAGGCTAAATTTCTCCGAATATTTTTCATAGATGAATCAATGTCATGTTATTTGACATTACATCTAGAGTATAGAGCTACACAACATCGAATTTGGTTTATTATTCAATCAAAAACTGTTGTAATTGTTGAGAACTGTGTATCCGATTACCCCTAAAATTTAGTACTTCTCGCATAAAAATGTGGCTTATGCAGCAAAAATAATTAAAAAAAATATATTACGAGAGTTTTGTTTACGAAGAACTATCGAAAACGGAATTACCCAAGAATTAGTAAAGAATTATTTTTTGACCTCTTGCAATTTTTTATGAATTGACAAAATTGGCCGTGGTAAGGTGAATGGTTTCCTTAGAGTTTTAATTATTTTCTATTTCTGCCGTACCTGAATTCGAAACTGATCGCTTTCACGAATCGGTACTGTGAGCTTTTTGGAGTTTTCTAGAAAAAAAGACTTTCATTTTGCTCAAATTCGACATGTTGATTACTGATAATGTGTACTCCGAGTACCATGCGAGTGTAGATAAGATTTTCATAATTTTTATAGTTCTTAATGACAAGAAAAAATGTCAAGAGATTAAATAGTTTATTCGACCTCTGGCTTGAATAGCACCTAAACGATTGAATAGGTAACGGATAAGTATATTACAGAGGTACCAACGTATTCGCAAATGCGATCATTTGAATGGTTGAGTTTTTATTGACCTTATGGAGGGTCGAAGGTACAATATGCTTTGGATTAGATTTAGGTGTTTTCGAGCGGAATTTAAAAACTCACTAATATTAGAAAACATGATGCAACTACGAAAGCTCTTAACTGGCTTAATAAGATATCCATGAAGGCACCCTTATCTCGCCACGAATTATTTCGGCCCTTCCTGCGCTTCGCCCTTGTTTCTCAATTAAGGCCGATGGAACGAATTGCTTGGCATAGCCCAAGGCGAAGGTCAATAAATATTTTCCGTGGGTAACGCAAAATTCAGCAGCCCAGCTTCATTATTTATCATTATTTCTGCTCATAAATATTTCTAAATAATTGATCGTCTATAAATAATTTAAACCATACTTATCGGTATCCTTAATGTCGGCAGAAGCCATGAGGAGACTGAGTCAATTTATTTTTTCGATTTCTACAACATCATAAGCATAATATTATACCTGGAAAAATACAACGAAGCAGCTATTAACGGTCAAGTTTATTTCGCGTCCCTCAATTTTTGCCGCAGTTCCGCCGATTCTTTTCAAAACTCCTTTTTTCCCGTTCTATTGTATTTTACTTGTCAACGACTATCTCTCACTTTACCCATCTTCCCGACTGTCAATTGCCTCCGACAATCGAAAACAGACAGTAGGTCGGAGCTTTGTATCGGCCCCTTTCGGTATTTTGAACAGCGGACGCTTCCAGTCAAAACAGTTTTCACAATCCGTTTTCGCTCGGCGAAATCTGCGTAATTGATCGCGAGGGGACTGTTGCTGGTAGTGTAAACCAAATTAACATTTGCTATACAATTTCGAGAGTTTTCTCGAATAAAACACAAGATTTGTGTAAAAATGGTCTCGGCTGTGTGGATAAATTTTAACTGTGACTTGAATACATAACCAGTGGTGTGAGCAGATCACACAGTACCATCATGGAGCAGGAATAGCCAATTATAAAATCGATAAACGTTTAGTCACTTTGAGCCCACATATAGACGGACTCACAAAAAATTGTGCAGAAAGTGTTTCCCGGTATAGTACAAAGAAACTTTCATCCGAACTCCCCTCTGTTTCGACGATCGCAATCTTCCATTTACTTCGTAAACATGGAAGTAAAAATGAGCGGATTCGATCCTGAAAGACTTGGATTATCAGGACGTGTCTGTAAAGACTTAAAATGCATCACTCCGATTTTAAAGTCGCCACTCTCTACTGACTCTCCATAGAAGGTAATAAAAACGCTGCAAATGATTGTACAGTGGTTATTATTCCTTCGCTTCAATAAGACTATCCGTTTGTGATGGTAATTATTCCGAACATTTGTGAGCGTTCTTACAGAACAAACAGATTGGTAACTATAAGGGAAAATTATCTATAAGCGAAAAATCCTATTTTAAAGGAGAAACCTATTATAAGGGAAAAATTCTTTAACCAAATCGCCTGCTCAATTTTAAGGGTATTTTTGGGGGATTTTGAGGCGTGAAAATGCGGTGAAAAGGCGTGAGTTATAGCAGCTTTTGTGTCTGAAATTTGACATGAGGGTCAACTCGAGAGTTCTTGGAGCTATAAAAATCGTTCCATACTCATTGGAATGGTCGTCAAACACTCTCTCCAGCTGTACTGTTTGGCAAAAAAAATTGATTTTAATTTGAAAATGAAAAAAATGATTAAAATAACAAGAGTTGCTACGGAGTTTTCCCCTATCTGTTTTTCGGCAAGAACGTTCACAAATGTTCGGAATAATTACTACCACAAATGAATTATGAATGAATAAATGAATGAATAATAATTAATAAACCACTGTTCAATCATTTGTAGCGTTTTTTAAATTGTATTTTCGGATTCTACGTGCCTTGAAACGTAAAACATCAAATTTTTGAGGGGGGTTTGAATTTTTTTTCTTGGGCGATTACAATGGTTTATTATAAGTAAACCAAAATGGAAGGTGTTGTTTACAGATAGTGGATCATTGGCCGGTGATTCAGTAGAACAGCGCAACGCACTAAGATGCACCAACACGTACAGAAGAAGCTTTGAGTTTGTAAAGCCTCTGCACCGTATTGAAAAAAAAGGATTGAATTAAAGGACCTACTCCGTCACATCGAATGGTTTGAAAAAAGGATCTAGCGAGAGCTCAAAAAACAACTTCATACCTTCAAGAACCGAAATAAAATATCGTTGGCTACGCTGAAAAATATCCCCAGCAACTTCTTCTTTGTCACATCAACGGTTTCACGGTTGATTTACAATCCGACCGACGGAATTCAATTTCAGATCTCTTCTCGTCCAACTTCCGTCTGCAGAATTCGAAAAATCCACCGTTCCGCTGTCAAGGTGATTCGTCTAGGTAGGGGATCGGTGTTCTTGCAATCAAGGGGAGCCTAAATTGATGTCATTTAATGTTGATTGAACGTTGTGACAGGACGAGAAGCGGGAGTTGAGGGGAACAGGATTGCACAGTAAATGGAGTTGCGCTGAACATCGTGCGTCATGTGGATGTTTCTGATTTGTGCCCAACCCGATTTTTCCACGCTTAGTGATAATATCTGACGAGGTAGATTACGTGGGAAGCGTTTTTTGCTGGGTATCCTCAATTTCGTTGACGGAAACTCGATGAAGATCAAAGAAATGGAAGAAGGGTCAGTTTGCACATTTATTTTCCGGTTTTCAATAATTGGACTAGCGGTATTTCCCAATATTCCCCTCTCTTTTGACTGCGAACATGGAATCAGGTCTGATTTTTCGTCGGGCATCTGTCACTAGCCGAATACTGGCCTTCTCAAAAACTGGGCCTTTAAAATCATATCTTTTCATCTGTTGAAATTTACCACTTTCCCCGCACTATGCTTCTGGTTTGCTCGACGGTTTATATTTTTGTTCTTTTTAGCATCGCTCTCACCTCGATTTTGTCCACAATGCCAAAAGAAACAGAAAGCACGGATAGCAACAATACGAGAAATGTGGAATTCAAGGGGTAACTATTTTACTTTTTTCAGTCGTCAGTCATCCAAGCATGAATTCTCAATTTTCATATTCGATAGCTTAGAGAAAATTCATCGACTCTTGCGAGGACAGAGCATGGACCAATGAATTCATCGAGTCAAACTTCTTTTTTTTTTATTTAGGAGAGAGTAAGGAGAATGTTTAGTTTTCGGAAAAGAGGCAAGAATGACATGAACATTTGTTTCGCTACATCGCTCCTGAATGTGAACCATGGACTTTTTAACGAGACAAAGTTAACATTTAAAACATAATGAATATCCATAATTGAATTAAGTATTCCATCATTTACAGGGGGAGATGGGTAATTCACGGGAGGTGCGTTTTCCTCTCCAACTTTCGGTTCCTAGGGAGGCATAAATTTAGAGTTGCTCTGGGGTGAGAACATTACAGCCGCGCGAGGGTTGGTTATTATGGCAGAAAGCAGGTATTTTTTTTAGCAACATAAGCGTGCAACTGACAAAAAACTTTTTTCCTCAGTTGAGCTTCTTCAGTCAAACGAAAATTACTTAACAGATTTAATCGACTGAAGAGAAAGGATCGAAATTTTGGGCCGTTGATGTTAATATCGGTACACCGTTAATCGATAGTATTAAAGGCCGTTGTGTTGCGACTGATTCTAGAAACTATAATGCAATAATCCTGGAAACTTGTACAAACACCGCTTTGCTATACTAATATAATATAACATTATATTTTTCATGTTGTGAGTAAAACAAACATTAAAAGAGTAAAACTAACATTATATTTTTCATGATAAAACTATAAATAGTTTCTATAATAATCTTTTTTTAATATAATTTAAAATAATACTCAACTTGACGTAGTAACTGGTTTTCGATAATCCATGACATGGAGTATATCCCTCGGTTGCTAACTCATTCAAGATATTACACAGATGTTAACGCCAGCTCTTAAAATAGTTTATGTGCTTCCCTTCTGAATGAGGCAGCTGGGCAGCTATTACTGACGGGATGTTTGACAAGAGCTAGGCAGTTAGATTGTTCGCTCGCATTGGAATAGAGCCGGTCGAACAAGACGCCGAAACGTCGCTGAAAATAATTACAGCTATAAGTAATTGCTTAATCAGAATATACCTCCATTTATGTACAAAATTCGAAACGAATATAGAATAATGGTTAGAGTTGTAGAATTTTCCGTTCCATAACCCGCCTTAGAAACTACGGCTCTGAATTTTTCAAACGATCATTTTGAAATGTATTTCTGAACGGGCGAATAGCGTTGGCGTGTAGAAATAACAATACTGACATGAAGTTGGTGGCTGATGTTGCAATCAAAGCTGGGCCCTCTCCTTCCTTCACTCTCGTACCTACACATTCACACAGGATAGTGTAATGTCCAATGTAGAGTACGTATTGAGCCTTTTCTTTTGTTAGATACGCAGTTATACTGACCCATAGCTTGTCCCCTCATTCCTGGCATCAGCCTACGTGTATCTTATCTTCTACCCTCGACTAGTTTTCACCCTTCGTCCTCAGCCCTAACAATTGTGTTACGGTTCATAAATGGTTTATACATCTACTAGGTACGCTTTTGACGTGGTTCCTGCTTGGAGAATGATCGATTCATCTGGACATAGCAAGAGACACGTTGTGGGAAAAGGGGACCAATGTGGCAACAACCGTTATAACGTGGAAAAATTATCATACTTTACAAAAAACCCATAAACTCTTCACAATGTTTTGAATAAATATAGACGACAATTACTAGTATTCGAGCGAATTCAAGGAATAATTTCTTGGTACGAATTTCACGGGGTGTCATTTTTTCTGTCTGGACCTTTGTTGAATTTTTTTCAATTTCGACCTCAAGAACTAATTTTTCGGCAATATCAAGTGACGAACTTTTCAAAGTAGGGACGAATAAAAAGATGAATTCAAAACTGTATTTTTCGAAATATTGAAACAAATTTTTCAGCATGTCGCAAAACGTAAATTTAGCGGTTCTTGTGCAGTCTTGTATGACAGATTTTGTTTACTCCGCGTTATGCAAACCACCTGTAGAAGATCGGCGATTAGCTAGTGTTAATCAACTAAGTTTACTGCACGATGGGTTAATTGCGAGGTCAGAAAGTGCCGAATTCGAAAACAAATAAGCGACTTTGTCGAAGTTGGGGATAGGTGGAAAGCTTTCTTCCCGCTGCGCACGTGCGCAAGCCACGTGCCAAAAACTCCCTATCCAACCATGCAAGCTGAAGGGTGTGGCCACGAGGAGAGCGAGGGTGCGTTTTCCTGTCACGTTTCTGCGCCATTTAACCAGGTCTCATCGGATAAGATGGTTCCTTTTTTAAATTATAGAAAATGACGGAGCGGTTAACTTAACTAACGTCTTGCACGGTTGCAGTCAAATGAATTCCGCAAACGCACAAGTGAAATAAATTTTTTTCTGTCTGGACGTCGAGAAGAATTCCAAGTAAAGACTGGTTTGGAAAAAACCATTAGAATTATTTTGTCCTATCCTATCTTGGATTGTTTTCAGTCACACGTGCTCTTATTGTTTGGGTATAACATTTCATCAGAAGTTCGACTGAAGGCCTAAATAAAGTACTATAGCTTTCAACTTTTTTACCGACGAAAAACTAACTGACACGTAACTACACTCAAAACCTCTGTTTATGCAAAGTACCAACACTGGGTACTTATAACATTTATACAACATTTTATTTATTATATAATTTTTGTATGTGACTTCACTAGATATTGTAGATTTGGCTTCGCTATTAATTATCCAAGGACCACCGAACCTGAGCAATACAATATTCATGTAATTAATTCAAGAATTGTGTTATAATTCCATCGTGGGCTGAAGAGTTCAATTTTCCTCATCAACGGCTTGAAATACGCGTTGGTCTTACACTGAGGGGTTAAAAACATGATTAATTTCGAGGCAATAGCACCGTAAACTGGGCTTTCATTAGATGTGCGTGGAAGGTGCCAGAGGGAGAGTGATCAATAATCCCGAACAGGTAGTCGACCGTTAACAGAGCCGTTGTTCTTGTTTTTCTTACACTTTCTGGGGAAAAAATTAACAACAATATTTCCCTGAATTTTCCGATTGGAAAAAAATGATTGCACTGTTGTAAATGCACCATTTTTTAGCCATCTCATTTTCTTTATACTCTCCATATTAAAAAACGAAGTTTTTGCATTTGCATGGCTTAATCTGCACATTATTGCGCACTTCGCCATTCGCCACCGCTTTGCTCTGATTCGCAGTTGGGCCCAGGTCTGCGGTAGTTCTGGCCTTACGTCCGAACAGACACTACTTCCCTCACCTGCGTCGCCTTGTGCCGTCATCGTCAGCCCTGAATCGCTTTCGCACCACTCGCACCATTCGCCACACCATTCGCACCATTCTTCACCGGTACGGCAACCGAGGAGTACTTCGCGAGCGACGACGTCGTCGGTCAAACCGCCGCACCCGCTTTCAGCTTCGTATTCCGGGTGAGAACCACGATTGCCATTGCTATGCGCCCACTTGCTCTGTGATATAAGCTACGTAGCCCTCGCGGATGCTCTTGCAAAGCTTCACATTTTCGTTCCAATTTTGGTTAGTAATTTTAATAATACGCATCGCACCCCAAGAAAAAAAATGCAGGCTCAGGATGAAGAATTTTTTTTTGTCATCTAGGTATAGTAAAAACCGGCGGAGTGCATGGATAAAATGTGTATAACCAGCCCTGAAGGGGAAATGAGGCTTCATTCACTCATCGCTAAAAACATTTCAAAACCTCAAGCATTAGGTAAAATATATTAATTTTTGCAGCCAGTAGAACATACGAAAAAACTCATCACTTGGAAGCACGGAGTGTGAGCCAAAGGAGAAAATTAAACGTCATCTGCTTGCCACGAATAACATTTTGGCACCTTGGCCTACTACCATAAACAACATGAAAGAGTATATTAATTCGTATTGTGTGGAAGTACTGTGTGGTAGGTATCCGAAATTCGATCACGTCAACTTATTTTGCCCTGGGAAAACATTTCTGAAAATATTGCATCGAATTCGAATAATTTTCCAAGGATGTATGGCAATATTTGTCATTGTTTGAAACGGACAGACGGGCGCAGGTACAAATGGACGCACAGACGAACTAACATGTGGCCCATCATAATGATGATGTTTCATTTATGTAGGTCAATTGAGCATTTACATTTGATATACTTTTTGTATTTATTTCATTATCTCTGGAGAATAGTCTAAGTGATGGCACATTAAACAAATGATTATATTGATTTTCGCAGCGATTATGTGGACCTAACGATAAAAATCTATCGTCATTCACGAGCCTTAGGAAACATTTCACGACCTTAAACGTTCAAAGATATTGACTTATAGGGATTGTGAATTTTGTGAACATTTCCTGAAAATTTCATTGAGTTTTATTCATTTTTGAGGGAGATACAGCGGTCTATTTCATTTTTTGGCCACTGACAGATGGACAGACGGACACAGACACTTTTACAGCAAGTGATTCTTAGTTAAGTACTTAGAACATTTGTTCCAAATCGGACCTCCGTTCTGAATTCGACTTTTCAGACGATGACAGTACTTCCATTTGCTACGTAAACATGGAAAAAGTGGTCGGATTGATTACGAAATAGGTCTTATGTTTGTTACTAATGCTGTGGGCAATATTTTCTGATTTATTTGCTACCTCCGACGATTTCCATACAGTGCAACATGTAACCAAGGTCCTGCAGTGCGTTTGAAATACGACGCCTGCCCTGGAAAGCCCGTCGTAAACAGAGATCAAACTCAAGTGTTCGGTTTCCTACTGTATCCCTCCCATTCATCTCAACAACTCGCTCCCATTCAACAAACGGACACCATCCGTCCGGTCGTTAGTCAACGGATTATGGCTTGTCCGTCCGCTGATAAGGAAACCGTCAGATTAAGCGTCGATATATTGCTATTGGTGTAGATCAGTGTTTAGACAAATCCATTCGTCTCAGGTATTACAGGTGTCTACGAAATGAAGGTTTTGCGATCTACGAAAAGTCGCCCATAAATTTTGATCAATTTCGAATTGAGCAATAGTGCCTCATGGTCACGGGACATTACAGGACATTAGAAGACAACAGGAGGATTACATTTCCGAGTGAATAATGGTTTTCGTAGATACTGAATGCGGTCACCCGACGGGAGGGAAAACTGATACTGTACGCATCGGAATTTAAGACGATACTATTTTAGGTATGTTCCATCTTACCCAAGATTTCGAGGAAATTTTTTCCAATAAAAATATGGTGGCTTTGAAAATGATTGCCAAACAGTTTTTTTTTGTCGAAAAAATATCAAAAATATCTCTCGTAAAAAATTTGCCTAGTTAACATACTTAAACTGTACGTACGATTTTCATTTATAAATTGTTACAGACTTCCGCATGGTGCGTCGCATTTGGTCGGCTCTCAAATGATGCTTCAACATGTCATCTACCCGAATATTAACATGATGAGAAAGCCTTCGAGAATAGACGTACTTCAGGTAACATGGCGAAAAATGGGAGCCCAAGCGTTGGCCACGACATTGTCAGCACTTTATGGAAAACTCCTAGTGGTCATGGGCATCGCTTTCCCCATGGCTGAAGTAATCTCTACACATATACCGACTTCGTTTTACGAGGTAATAACGTTTCATTGCTAAGCTGCACGCTTGAAATATTTTCCAAAATCTATTCAACATAATTAACTTCTTTTTTCTTTGTCGGCAGGGCTTCTATTTGTACCTGTATTTTGGAAGTATGGCATTCCTTTTCTATATGTACATCATGCTGATGAGGGATCCGCTGAACAAAACGCCGCCATCGTCGGAAAAAGGTTTGAACTTGAGAGGATGATATACATTTCCAAAATTACTATGGGCATTTAAGACTTATACACTATTGATGCATCACTGCTGGTTCCCTTTCGGCATCGTTGTTAAAATCATCGAACCGTCCGTCCCTTCCCATATTTTTTCAAGTTTTTTTGATCAGTATAAGACAAATAGCCCACCGATTTTCACGAAATTACCATTAGCAATCATTCTTATATTGCCATTTTAATACTACTATTATTGCGCTATCATGATAGGGAGCGAAGCTCGTGAATCGATGGGCTCCAGCGAAAGCGACGAGTGCACAGAAAGCGGACAGGACACGAGTCCAAGCTATGCAACTGAACGAGACTCATCGAGCCGAGCACCTGCATTCCATAAACAGTACACAGTACCATTCCAACACTATGGCAGTTTCTACCTTCGTATGGGAGCAGTCGGTAAAACTACCTAGTCAAAATCATGAGTACAAATTTTCATGCAAATGATTCTTTCTGGGGAATTATCACCAGTAATACGGTTTCAGAGATTTTATTTCGATGCTTTTCAGCTTTCGGAATCGGCAGCATGATCTACTCTGGCCTTGAATTCGGTCAATATTTCGAACTTGAACGAGACACCAAGTGTCACAATGTTCTGCTGGCGCTAACTCCCGCAACACGAATGGCGTTCACTTTTATCCAGATGTACTTCATCTTTCTAAATGACGAAGTGAGAGAGAACTGCTGGGCGGAGACATATCCTGGAATAATTTTAGGATTGAACACCAAATATTCATCGTTACTAACCTTGTTTCAGCAACAAATGCGAGTGACTAGGCATAAGGTGTTGGCCAGATTTGGTCTCATGCACATGATTGGGACAAATTTAAGCGTCTGGCTCAACGTTTTAGTCCAAGAAACCAAACACGAAATACTCACCTTCTACAATCCGGAAAACCATACAATCTCAGTTCATTCAAAAACTGCTGTAAACCCAGGTAATTGTGAATCGTTTGCTGTACGAGAACTTTGATTTTGCAAGTTACTTTTTTCAGCTCTTGCATTCTGACCCCTTTCCTTATTCGGATTTTGAAAACAGTAGCAACACATTATTCTTTTTTCTCCAGTGTTCAGCAAAATTTCAACTACGTCTCAACACCACAGAGTGACCCGCGGGTTGATGGGACCACACCATATCTACGAATGCAGGCGTACTAACATCATGGGATCTCTTGTTCAAGACGCAAGCCCGTTTCTATTTCCTTGCACCATAGAGTATTCGCTTATCTGTGCAGCCATACTCTATGTCATGTGGAAGAATATCTCTCGAATATCCGACCCAGTTCAGAGTTCGCCTGAAAAAATGGACAAAGTGCCCCCGTTTCATTATAAACGTTCTCCTCACCATTATTCAGTAGACTGCGCTCAGGCGCATAAAGGCCTTTTCGTCGGAATACTTATCCTGGTGCTGACAATAATCTCCTTGATTTTGTTTTTTGTGCTGATATCAAGGCCTGAGCTTGTCCAGTTTGCAGTGATGGAGCTGACGATTTGTGAATTATCATTGTACATCATGGCTACGCTTGCCACTCTCATCGGCATGATTCAGGTAATTATATCGACCCATTTTATCGAAGATAAATATCAAGAATTCATTGAAATTCTTTATATATATGTTAATTTCTATCAACCAAGACATAAAAACGACTTTAGATATAGTAGAGGGGTTGTGAGTGGGAGAAAAACCAGGCGACTTATTCTCCAGATTTTTAATGGCTGGCTGAGCACTTTCGCCCATTCGGGCATCTTCAGGGCGACGTGGAACCATTAGGTCCACAGCCCCCTCACAACCCCTCTACTACAACAAATGCGACGACAACCAAACGAAGACTTTAGATATAGTTCAATGCGTTTTTCATCAAAACTGCTGATACTTTGGTCTGATTCTCATTTTTGCCAAATAAAATAATGAGTGAGTTTCTTGGTTCGGGCTATCAATTTCCGAAATCTTCATTCTAGGTTCGCCAACTAAAATACGATGGACTCCGGAACCTAGAATTGGACAATATCCTGTTAGTTGGAGCACAAACTGGCATGTTCATCTACAGCACTTTCACAATCATCGGTGGACACTTTACTCTTGAAAAGAACACAGTCCTTGTCCTCGCGACTGCACTTGCGTCTCTCGTTCAGACTCTTTGTCAGACAATGTTTGTGCTGGATGCATCTCGCCGGTAAGACCATTTGGGATGAAATAACTTTGCAAGATCAACTGCTATAAACAGCTTCTACCCAAGGAAAATCTATCCGAGAACACTAATTGTTGTCCAAAAATGACAGTCATCCAACTTGGAAAACTTGAGGGTTGGAGTGACTCATTGCAATACGCTAAGAGGAATATAGGGATGTATCAATCTGTGCCTTGATGCTGTACAGATGGTGGATCAATAATTTACCAAGTGGACACATGGTCAAACACATTTTATTGCCTATCTTGAAGATTCTTTCATTAGTATTTAAGACGCCAGACGTTACTCGTGTGTTGCAGGTCCTGCGTAACGCCTGAACAGATCAGACACAAGCCAGGTCGTGAAATCGTCACTTTCTTGCTAGTAACAAACCTGGCCATGTGGGCGATCAACACTTTGGAAAAGTCAAGAGCCGAATCTCACCCAATCCAACTGCATTTTTACGGATTATGGGCCTGGACCATAATCACGCACGTGTCCATGCCTTTGGCAATTTTCTACCGTTTTCATTCAACCGTTTGCCTGTGCGAAATCTGGAAACGCGCTTACAAAATTAAACCAACTTTCATGTAACGGTGGACCGTCTGTACTTCCTCTAGATTGGATGGTAAGTACTGAGCTAATGTTCTTTAACGTATCATATTTTCAGTTTCAAAAAATCGCTTCGATCCTCAAGTGTATGTAATACCTAGCTTATTATAAATAATTATATTGATGGCTAGCGTTGTAATTTTAAGTTTCCAGCTTGAGCTATCTTGCCAAAACGTGGTTTAACATTGGTATTTTGATGATTCGAAAAGTGAAAACGATAAAACTTCCTGCGCCAGGATCACAGAATTCATATTTCTTCTCCAGGTGGCCGTATTACTTCTTTCTGCAGGTTGAGGGGGAGAATAACGAGACGACCTCTTCTCCATTTTTTCCTTTTTATTACGCCGAGTACTTTCGCCCATTCGGGCTTCTTCAGGGCATTATAGGACCAATAGGTCCATTGGTCCTATAATGCCCCGAAGAAGCACGAACGGGCGAAAGTACTCGGCGTAATAAAAAGGAAAAATGGAGAAGAGGTCGTCTCGTTATTCTCCCCCTCAACCTGCAGAAAGAATTCATATTGTATCACATTTTTGGTTTTCTTAAACAAGCTCTTAGTTTTGTTTTTGCCACTGGCTAGTGAAAAGACAGGTCTGTATTGACATGGTAGAGTGTTTGTGGTCCACAAATAAGGGACACGTATTAATAAGGGAGTGATGATGCTTTTATGATCAACACATCGCATACAACGCACCTAATGACATACGTGGTGAGGTGTTAGCGTCGACCAAAAGTTGAGAAGCTTCGACGTCCAGGTCTAGGTAGCATCGAAGTCTAGCCGTGTCTGTCAACCACCTGCTCTTCTAGACTAACATGTGGTCTCCTAATGACTGAAACTGAGAACCTAGTTTTTTTCTAAGTCTCATCCAGACTTGATCTTCTCCACTTGGAAGGAAAGCAAAACAATATTCCTTCCGGGGCGCATTTCTTTCGCAAATATACCGACTTCACTGTCATTCAATAAGGTAGTCATTTTGTATTTTAGCATTGATTTGGCTGAGCAGTATTTTATGATTTTGTTTCACATCTGAAAAATAATTATATTATATAAGAAATACAAAATCTCTTAAAATAGGGAAGTTCTTATAATCGAAAGTTAAACTTAAAACAACCAGTTCTGAAATTGAACGATGGAATGCCGTGGTCAAAGTAATACACCAAGTAAGGATAATTAAAGTATATCTATCTTTATTCCTAACGTTGCAAGTAATTACCCGATGTGATAACCGCATTTTTGTGTATTCTATGCTAACTCCTAGTTCAATCGGCTAGTTCAATTTGGAATCAAATTTTTTCAAAAATTTACGGGGCAGTGTTTTCTTGTCGACTGAACCGCTCAAAAAGGTTGTGCATGTAGGAGCATCAGATGAATTTTTATTTTGTAAGTAATTTATGAAAATCGCCGAATTCGGTAGTTCATTAGACGTTCAGCTATTTTTGTGCAGTATTTTATCCGTTGTATAACGACCAGCAGTAGTACAAATTATAGTGAGACTTAGGTTTACTTGATTACGAGTTTACGTTTTTAGTCCATTCTCCACGAATGGTGACAATACTGCAATAATAAGTTATTCACTTATTGGCCCCTAACCCACTAAAGCAAAATATTTTAACAGAATCGAAGATTTCTTACTCTCGTTGGACAGAAACAAATTCTCATTTTATTGAGAAAAAGAATCCTGAAAATGAAATGCACCTTATTACTTGCCATTTTTTTTAATCGATCGCAGGTCTAATATTTTGACATTACAAGATTTGGCATGTTTTTAGTTTGTCAGTTTAAAGAAAATTTATTAATCCAAAACTTGTAAGGTTAATTGGAGCATTTAAAACAGCGGGGAACCTAACTAAAAATTGAAATTGCTTGACGAATATTTAGAAATTAAGTTCAAATAGATGAAATAGTTTCACTTATGAGATAGATCTCTACAATCATCCAGTTCTACATTCCCCGCTGGATACGGGCAAAGAAACACATTGTCTTCCTTTACTTATTTGACCGTCAATTATTTACGCAGAGAGTGGTAACGATTTGTACACTATTTTTCCCACGTAAAGGACTCTTACCGAATTTTTGTATTGTAAAAAACCTAGGATTCAAGGACCATTTTTTCTCATGAAGTCAATGACAAAACAAAAGACTGACGAATTCTACGAGAGAATCCACTGAGAATCGATCGTTTTAATTTTAGCTGAATATTTTACCTATAAACCGGAAAACGGTGGTTTGCGCCAAAATTTTACTACTTTGTGGTATCAATTTTTGAACATTTTCTACGATTGAAAAAATGTACACTATTTTGCCTAATCGTTTCTCATATTTAATCAAAAATAGGGTACGAGGGACGTCGCAATTGGTTTTTCTTACTCGTCGAGGGTGAGAAACATAGGCGTTGTTTTGTAAACTTACTTAGTGTTCATTTTCCAATAAATTTCGTAGCCAGATGACAATGCTCGTTTGCGGAAACCAGCAATGCACGAGATATGATTTTTATTCTTACCTGTTGGCTGAAAATTCTGAATTGATGAGTTAGATCTAGTTGTCATTTCACCCTCGATAAACTATCATTTCCTTTAACCGCTAATTCGTTAGTAAACCGCGTTTCGCTAGCCGGAATTAGAACATTCTATTGCTTCTGTATTAATGTATTGTAAATAACTTCCATGTATCCAAAATGTATAAAAATGTGTGAGAACGTTTCGATCAAAATTATTTTTTAATTGTACGTTAAAACCCAGCAATAATTTGTAATTAAGTAATTTAATTTTATTTGTCGAACTATCGAAGGCCTACTTGACGTTCTGTTGATTTTCAAATTCCAAAGGGGGAATTTATTTCCTTCTAGCATACGCCGTATTGGAATATTGTACATAAAAGTTATTTTACACCTACGTTATAATTATTAGATGATTATTATTCACGTTGAATTTTCAATTAGGCAGCCTAGCCATGTTTTGTCGTTAGTTTAGATTATATTGGTCATCTCAAAATGTAATCTGGGTATTTTAGTTCCTAATTTGCAACGCAAATCAAACCGCCAAGTATTATTTCATTTTATTGCTTTCCTTTTTCGATACAGTGCTTATCTCAACTTTAGATACGATTTTCGGTGCTATATTATAAATTAGTACTCTATCAAACCTAAAATATCTTTCAATTTCTCCGAATTTTTTGGAAAAACGGTAATAAAGGCAAAAAATGGTTTACTTCAATACTGATAATTGTCCTTTATTATTTCACAGCATTTATTGGCATCCATTCATGATCCACTTAAAGCTACAAGGTACTACCGAGTATGTATAAAAACTGTTCCAAAAATCCGAAAATATGACATTTGGTGTCGTTGGTAGTTTTATAGTAACATCATAATAAAAACATTTAATTGAAAATTATATTTATGTACCTGAAAAACTAACGCTGCAATTTGCTGGCTGGTTTATATTTCGAATCTATATCACTGCCAGAACAGTGCCATTATCAAAATGAACTGAAACTACCTATTACATCATTATCATAAACATAGTCAAAGCTCCTTTAGCCAATGATCACGCTGTCTGTTATTGTGAGGAATTATTCTGAGAAAAAAATCAACCTCCTGTATTATTTGAATATTGAACATGCTAATGTAATTTTAAATGCGGATTGGAAAATTAAGTTAAATAAATAGTCGTTGTTCTTGCGAAGTATTTTTTTCACCTTTCTTCGCGCTGTAGATTCAGCACCAACGCTAAAAGAGTAACGGGTATAATATCGCCATAATACGAAATTATTCACCTACGCTCGTTTGGGGCATTATCCTCATAATTGTTCCAGCTCTTCGGGAAACGATAAGGAAGTTTACCGATACATTTTTTGGAAGAAGGAAAAATTACAAAATGGCCATCGTATAAATGGCTAAAAACGAATAAACAACTGTCTAGTAATGTTATGACTATCGATAAATTACCTCTTATTAGCTGATATTGTAGCTCATGAAATCGTGTTCATAGAAAAGAATTGAATTTTTCAATCATTGTTATTCTGAACCGCTGAACATGGAAAGATTTCGATCAGATTTTTTTCGAAACCAAAATCTTGGTCTTTTGCACGAATTTTGAAACGTATGCGTTTCATTAGCAGCGTTCCCAGTATGTTCTACCAATTATTTTCCACAACCAATCGTTGCTTACACGCGCCAAAAGCGTGCGAAGAAATTTCAGACAATGGGTTCAAAATTTTCATCTAAGCTTGGTGAAACCCTTGCAAATAACTTCAAGAATCCAAAACTGGAAACGCCATCCACTTAAAAAAAGTCTTCAATTTGAACCACTAGAAATATTTCAATTTTGGTTTTGCATTTTATAGATGTCAACATCAAGAAATGTCGGGAAATATCAATTCCTGCTGTTTTCGCTTCATTTCATTTTTACTGGGAAACGATGAGTTTTTTTTGTTACCGTAATCGAAAATCTCTCGACGAGAGGAAATAAGACGACTCGAAACTCTGGCTGCCGCAATTGATCATTAAAAAAAAAAAAAAAAAAAAAAACTTATCAATCTAATTGTTAAAAAAAATAGTATGGACAAGTGCTAATGATCACAGCTCAGTGGCGCAGCTCCATCGAGAGATCCGTCTGTTTCATAAATATCGATTCTTACTGTTCAGTAGAAGGCGCATCGTGACGTCATAAATGGCGAACGGCATCAAAATCCACAACGGCAACAACACGTAAACGACGGACAATTCATGAAGGACGTTTTCCAATTTCAGACAGAGCAAAACGAGGAAGGCGAATTTCAACAATAGAGCGACAAGGTAATACAATTTTCTCCGGACAGTTTGCGACAGTTCGCCGCAGCGGCTGTAGGCCAAAATGTAAAAGAAAACGTAAAGGAAGACGATCGAGTCGTAGAACCAAACTGGAATGAAAACTATGGACCAGTTCCATTGAATTCGGTTGTCAAGTTTGAGGACGAGGAGGATCAGGAAGACTAGGACGACGAACCAAGTGAACAGTGCTCTGTGAAGTAGCGCCATAATGATATTATGATTTACTCAGCTTAGAACATATTTTTCCCACCTTTGTGAGCTGATCTTTTCCGTTCGCGATAAGTCGGTTTGAAAACTAATTTCATGGTTGAACAGTCAGCTTGAAATGGCTAGAACGAGTTAGATGTTGATGTCCTCATGATGAGCTCGACATTAGTTCATCTTCGAGGCCGAACGTTCTCCAAAATGTACGAAAACGTCTGAAATAAAATCGTAAATTATCTTTAGCTTTCCTACTTAGGAATGTTTGATTGTACAGCAAGTATATTTAGAGAGTCGATTCGAAACATCATATTTGGTAAAAAAATGACTTCATTTTCAAAATTCGAAATTTCACGAATATTGTGACGTTTTATACAAAAAGGAGACACATTCGTACTTAAGCACTAGAATTATATTGAGTATTTTTAATATAAAGTTCGCAGAGGTTCCTGATTTGAACGGGGAAGGGAACTCAATCGGACGCCGGATCCTTCAGCACCTCGTTGTCATAGCTACATATTCAAAAAACCCCGATCAAACGGGTGAGAGCCGCGTTTCCAGGGAGACCCGCAAATAGAAAACCGCCTCCCGCTCCCACCGCTCAATGCGAGATGAAAGGAAGCTTGGCAGTTCTTCGAATTTCGAAAACAACGCTTGGCGTGTGTTTTGAATAATTTCAATTCTTTCCTGTCTCACTCACCGGAAACCGAAGGGTTGATTGTCGACTGAAAGGGCGTCGAGAACAAAGGCGGACGCTCTCCGTGTAGCTGAGGATTTTGCTAGAACTGGACGGACCGATGCGATGCTTCCTTGTTCTCCCGAGTTAGGGCTGGATCAGCTGACGCGAGAGGCGGCCTGTAGATATCGATTGCTAGGCTCAAATGGGAAGGAGGCGGTGCCTGGCTCTTCTCCGACCCTTCGGGACGCACTCCCGTTGCGACCCCTGCAAATCGGCAACCGATACGTTTTCACGTAGACTACGTTCGCTCATTCAGCTCACGAAAACTCGATGCCCTCCTCTGCCGTTGAAAAATCGCCTATTGCATGCTACAGTTTTTTCACTACACTTTCGTAAGATAGTGTTTTTGTATTGAGATCGACGTGGAAGTCGTATTTTTTGGAACGCAGGAAAAACACCCAATTAGAATAACATTTTACGATACCCAAGAAACTAGATTCTGGGCTCGAAGACTCGTCATAATATATCATTGTGGAAATTAATCGAATTTTCATTTCAAAGTATTTGTCAAATCGGTTCTATGTACCTATTGACTATACAAATTTTCTTCGCCTAACGGTACTGCTGAAGAACGCTGCATAGAACGATTTTTATAGCTCTAAGAACTCTTGAATTAGGTACAACCTCATGATAAATTTGTGAAAATCTTCCAAATTCTTTTCTTGGGCGATTACAATGGATTATTATTGAATAATAAACCAAAATCAATAAATCTGATTGCTCAAGGTTTTGAATTCCTAATAGATCGTAACGTCTGATTTATAGAATTCATCTCACACGCCGTTCTTCACAAGTAGTAAGGTTTTCACGTCATTGTTATTCTTGCAGCTCGTATATTTCGTACATTTCTTTGGCGTTCTTCTACTGGCTGAAAAATTGCACAATTTTTAGTGTATATGTCTCACAACAATAATAATATTTGAGTGGTCAGAATTAAAATCTTGGAAAAAAATTTGTTTTGTCAGTCCGTACAAATTTTGCGATGACAACACAAAATTCACATGTTGTTAAAGCAGTTGTGAAGCTTTGATCGTGAGAGGATAGAAGCGGAGAGTATTATTCTCTTTTCAGGAAACTAACGATGTAGACCATCAGGATCCCGTATACCACTTGGTTCCGAGTAAATTGGCCAATTCCGATAACTTTACGAATCGTGACGAAAGAAGGATGCGATAAATCGAGAGGATTAGTAACGAGCAATAAACGGAGCATGACAAAGTCCCTATTATCGAACATCAGACAATTTGGAAACGTGCCCGAAAAACCTAAAAGGAACCGTGAGATCAAAGGATTGAGAATAAGGAAAACAGTTTGCAGATTGTTCTAAAGTCAGCCGCTGGAAAGCAACGGGCGAGAGCAAAATGTGTTGACTCATGAATTCAATGAAGCTAAAATTAGTTATCCACTAAAAGGGATAGATGCTCACACATAATTGTATTTATATTCATGAATCAAGATATTCAAATATTCGCTGAAAATCACATCGAATTTACTCTCATAATTTCATTTTCGTCAAAAGTTCGCCAAATTTTCATAAGCTGACGTTTTTATTAGTAAAAATAAAATTAATCTAAACGTTCCTCGCCCAAACGGAAGAGGAACCAGTATATCTAAATCTGAAATAGTCCAGGTCGCTTGTCTACAATTGGAAAAGTCTATATATATATATTGTTTTACGATGTTGAACTGTTTGCTCTACGTCTATAGATTTATTTTCGCTTGCCATGCAGTTGCAATAATTAGTTTATAAGCATTGTGTTTAAAAATTGAACTACTGTCTCGGAAAACATTTAAAAAAGGCAAGTACTAATTCTAGAACAAACATGGGCAACTGAATAAGCGAAAACGGTGAGAGTTAATGTTAATGAAAGAGTTACAACTTTCACTGCCTACTTCTAACGTCAAGTGAGAATTTAATTGTGGAGGAATATGAGCATTTCTATTTTTTACTCTGAGGCTAGCACTTTCGCTCCTTCAATCATCCTCAGGGCAATGTAAAAACATTAGGTTTAGAACAATACCGTAGAAAAAAATTGGCGATTCAATCTCCTGATCAAAAATGTCACTTTTACCTCGATTAACATCTTCTTAGCAATAATTGTTATAATTTCAAAGTACGTTATACCAGCAATTCTTTCTCAACAATATTGTTCAGTATGGGCGTACAATGAATGACACGGAGAATTTAGAAATAAAAAAACCAATTTTCCATCCTTAAAACGGTGATGTACGACTTGCAGCTGTTTCCCTCCATCGTAAAAAGTACAGTAGAAAACGAAAACAAAATCCTGCCGATAAGAAAGGGAACAACAAAAACTAGGCCGCAGTTTTACGATTCGGGCTGAAAATAAAAGAACCAGTCGCTGTCGGCCCGAGTTTGCTTCGAGTTCTCAGTCGATTCGCTTCCTAGGAACGGAAAATGATGTATGCAGTTCGCTAACATTTGTAGTACAGATAGGCATATTGTTCTTTGCAGTGATTTGTAGCTTTTATTATAATTGATTTCTGTTTGAAACTAAAAAAACCATCTCCATTTCGCCACAAAAATTTCTTGAAAGATAATGGCGGGAAAACTTTAATTGTTTTTGCATGATTCTGAAGTAGATACGGCTCTGATTGGGCGGTAAAAAGATAATAAATAAAATAAAAGCGCTTTGGCTTGAACCGCCGGAAACTAATACGAAATCTCCCACGGAAGATTTACGGAGCCCGTATACCAGTCTATTACAGTCTCCGTTTACCGTCGAGTATCATCAAAGCTGTACAGTTTGCTCACAATAGAATCTTCTCAATTCATTCTGTCATGTTTCCGATAAAGGTGGATAGTTTTTCGAAAATCGGCAGTTGCGAGTTTCCTTTTAATCAAAATAATTCTGAACATTTTTTACGAATTATCAACCGTAGTCATGGACAGTAGTTAAAGACTAATTGATTATAATTATAATTAGACTAAAGAATTGATTATAAACCGCAAGTACTGGAAAATATTCAAAATCCGGAAACGGCAACTATTGTACATTCACTTGAATAACATTTTCTGTAAATTTCATCGAATTTCAGTCACTTTTCACAGAGTCACAGATGTCAATTTAGTGAATTATTCGATAATAAACCATTGTAGTCGCCCAAAAGAAAAACCCATTAAAGCCCCGCGATGGTCTTATTCGATTAAGCGTCCAAAAATCTGTAGAAATTGATACCATAATAGACACCTTTTTCTAAACAACGTTGAAAAATAAGAATTTTCTAACTCCTCTAAACTCTTCAAATTGAGGTAGCGATTTTTTAAAAGAAATGAGCTATTGTCCGGCCAAGTTTGATTTTAGGAGAAATTTCAAGAATTTAGCTTCTATAGTATGACACAAATAATGCAAATCGAACGACGTTCTGCTAACGTACGGACAAATCAGAGCTTCCAGGGTTGAAACATGACATATTATGCGGTCTGTAAAAATCAGAATAGTGTCAATATGCGAATAAGAAGTATGGTATGTTGCCCCCGGCGATAAAAAAAGTTTTTCGGTCCTGGTAGGTACAATAGAAATACTAGGAAGACTATCAAAATTGCAGAAAAAAATTATTGGTACATAGGTATAGCAATTTCTTCCAGATTCACCTCCGTTCCGAATTCGGCTTTTCAGGCGAAAGTAGATGTTTTTATCGTCAATAAATTTGATAAACTAAAACGTAAAACAATATTAAAGTAACTGCCGTTTGCTACGTCTAAGGAGGTAGTAGGTACAATAATTTCTTATGATTCTACTTCGTATAAACTTCAAAAATACCAACCGCGCAACCTAGACTATTTACCTATGCGGGTAGTTCAATGGGAGATCTCCATTGGGGTGTCGGGAGGTAGCGTACGCTGCATGTTCGTGTTTGTACTCGTAGTCCCTTACCCCTAACTCCCTATAGAGCCTCTCGCTACTGCTCCTACTTGCAAAGCTTCAGTTCGGTTTGGGTCGGTGATGCTGGTGAATCCGCCTTCGATCGAAACGTCACCCTCGTAGTACGTTTTTCTTTCGTTCTCGGGTCATTTTCATTTACCAAAACCATTTCGAAAATTTCCTGTTAATAGTTGACTATTATACAGTTCTACAATCGAGTTCTGTGCCGCGAGTACCTTTGAAGGAGCATTTCCTCGTCTGAGAGGATTTGTTTACAACATGGACAGGTAAGTTCTATCAGTACAAATACTGTTACAATTTTTTTTTTTTTTTTGTTGTATTTAATGTGCAGAACACTAAAATCGCATTTTCAACTTTACGTTGCTTACAGTAAAACCGCCAGGCATTGAATAAGAGGTAAATAAATATTTTTCGTTTTTTGTCGCGATTTTGAAAATTCTGTTTTTAATGATAGATAGAGAAAGTCGCCAGGCTAAACAAGTATTTTCTATGGTATATTCGCCCTTTGGGGCTCCTTCGAATATGTATAGAACAATGTAAACTACTAGTTACGTCCAATGTCCGAAATCGTACTACGTGTAACATGGTTCGAAGTTTTCTGTGCATCAGCGAATCGTACCTCGCTATTGTACAATGTCGATTCGGGAGACATCTAGTACTCTTGCTCTCTCAAAGTTAGAAATTCATTGGATATTGAGTGCCCACAGTTTATATACAAATGACTGGTCATCAAATATTGTTTCGAATTACACTGTCTCAGCTGAATTATCAAGCGAAGAGATAACATAAAACGAGAGAACCACAGCGATTTAATTATTGATAAAGCACCGTTTATTGGAGAATTTATTTTTGCGCAAGTACACCAAATCATCGGACTGGAAAGATTTGGGGGAAATTTACATTTTCAAAGATAAAGAAAAGACTAGAATTTATGCATTAATAAGGCTCTTAAAATTATCCTACATATTTTTTATCTACATTCTATTATATACATAATTATCCTATGATTCATTATTGCGACACTCTCTAATATTCATTTCTGCATGATAACAGGCTGCGTGACTTATAATATGAGATAGAATGACAATTCCTTTTTTGCTATTAGTAGTACATTAGTCTTAATTTTCACTCTTATAATTATCAGTGTGATTCTTCTCCCAGCAATGCTATGTAAGATCTTTTCAAATGCGTACGCTCAATTATTGCCAAATTCGCTCTAATTATTTAGTGATTTTATTGCGATCCACCCGGTTGAAGAGAATCGAAGACGGACCACTCACGAAAATAAATTGAACGTCGGTCTCGCGGCGGAAGCTATTTTGGCCATCCATCGCTTAACTTGCTGCCTTTCTAACGAGAGAAATTGCTTATAGTTTAGCCAATGGACGGAAAGAACAAATACGGCGGTTGACCGGTGGTTACGGCGAAAGAGGTTCAATTGAATTCAACTGTGACACAAGCAAGCCAATAAAACATCATCAACAGTCCTGTAGAAGACAATTTTCGCATTAGAAGGACGAGGGTGTTCAAAATCAATTCATATAGTAGGAAGAATAAGAAGGTAAGGAAGTACTGCTCGGATGGGTACCAATACTTTTCAATAAATGAATAACGATGGAGTGGGTAAACTAATAAAACTGTTAAAATTGTAGTAGGTAACTATACAAATAGTTTAAAAAAAATTATTAAAAAACTGCAAATATTTATGCAGTGGTTTATTATTACTTTGTTATACACTTGTGTTCGTAATTATCCCGAACATTTGTGAACGTTTCTCATAACAACATATTGGTTACTATGAGAGGAAACTCCATAGCAACTATCGTAATTTTAATTATTTTTATTTTTCTAGATTATTATTTGGTTAAACCTTTAATTATTTGCCTAAATATATAGTATAGTGTTGACTGAGTGTTTGACAAACATTCAACGAGGAAATAACGCATAATATAGCTCTGGAAATTCTCGAGTTATGCCATCTTGCCAAATTCATTAACATTTCGAACTTGCCACACAAAAGGTGCGATAACTCGAGAACCTTTAAAACTGTCGACTCCGTTATGGTATCATTCGATTCAGCGTTCAAAAATCTACAGAAATTGATACCAAACATACCTTTGTCCAAAAAAACCTTCCAAAATACAAATTCCCCTCCTTAATGCCGCCAAAATACCCTTAAAATTGAGGTAGCGATTTGGTTAAATTTTTTGGATAATTCGGCAATTGTCGGCGCTTATATTTTCGTCAAAAGTTTTGACGGTGTACGGCAGACGGACAAAAATGTTAGCAATGTTTACGTAGTAAACGGAAGGTCTGTGATTGTTCGTTAAGTCAAAGTCGGATCGGAGGTGAATTCGGAAGAAATTTTATCATAATTGTGTCCCTGGTCAAAAAGTTATTAAGTATTAAATCGCCGTATCTCCTCGCAAAATGAATGTAACTCGATGAAATATTTAGGAAATGTTCTCCCGGTGATTGTGCAAAATCAGCCGTATCCGGATTTTTTATAGCACGATCGAACGACTGATTTTCATCGCGTTGGTCAAATACCGTACTTCCGAGTTATTCGCATAGGTAATCACTGTTTTTAGATTTTTACAGACCGCAAAAATGAATATATTTGGACGCTAGGGGTCTTGAAAATGTTTTTTATGTTATCTGAATGTTGCTTGATTTTCATTATTTCTATCACCCTCAGCACTCTCGTAAAGAACATTTTAAATTATTTGATTGGAGCGTTTGCAAATTTTTTGGGTCTTTTTTGGGAGTTTCTTAAATTTGTAATCAGTTATACCTGTTGCCGTCTCAAACATGAAAGCCCTGTGTGATCTATGCACCCCACTATTTTATTCGACATTAAGTACCTACCTCGAAACGTAAAGCATCAAATTTTGGGATGGGGGGGGGGCTTAGAAGTTTTCCGTGAGCTATTACAATGGTTTATCGTTAACTAATATACGAACTAAATAAACTACTAGTAAATTATTTTTGTACAGTTTAATCGAATTATTATCGTCATTAAAAATTGGCACAGTAACAAAGATCGGGTAAAATTGTAAACTGAAAAAAAATCATGAAGTCGTGTGATTATAGTTACTATTTATACTCGCGGACGAACGCGATATGTTGCGTGACCGCGAAATTGTAGCACCTTCGATTTTAAAGGCGAAAATTGCATGCGAGATGCATTCACGAAAACACCCTATCGGGGCTAGATCAATGACCGAATGCACGGTTAACCCAGTTTTAGGTCGTTTTGAAATATCGTTTGCCAACTTAGGAAGAAGAAATTATAATAATTTTTGTGCCCTACGCACGTTTTGGCATGTGATTTTCTTTGGAAAATCGCGATAGCCCGAATATTGAAGAAAGCTTGGTGGCAACCGAACTAGTAAATCATAATTTGCGGGATAACATAACACCAGAAATTAATTATATTAAACTGGATGAAATTGCATTACATTAAAAAATTATTATAATTTTAAATTCGACTGAAAAAAGATTAGAAGGAAATAACAATCGATCGACCACTGAATTACTCCGTGAATTAATTAGCTCCGTAATTAATTTTACGATTCAAATTGAACGTATACAATTATTTTTCTAGCTGATAACCGGTAAAGCTTGATA
Source organism: Tupiocoris notatus (assembly GCA_037159825.1). Classification (NCBI taxonomy): domain Eukaryota; kingdom Metazoa; phylum Arthropoda; class Insecta; order Hemiptera; family Miridae; genus Tupiocoris; species Tupiocoris notatus. Next base: position 80,345 of record JASJUZ010000526.1, read on the forward strand.
CATGCGATGGTCTGTTCTTAACAATGACCGTCACTTATCTCGGTCATCGTTTGAGCATCTCGCGGTATCGAATTTCAATCTGATAGATAGTCCAGCTTGAGTAACCATTATCGTTTTGAAGCTGTCGACAAAGCTCTCTGCAACTAACCGCGCGCAAAGCCATTAATTGATTAAAACCGAGATATATGAGACGTTTCATTTGAAATCTGAAACTTCCTGTAGAGAATGAACAATCGTCTATTAGAATGCTCAAGTTATCATCTTGTTTCGTTGGAAGTGCTAAAACCTTGAAGAAGAACGATCGAAATTTCTAGCCGTACTTAATTTTATTCTGGTCTAGAGTGTAGTTTTCAACAAACCGATCGGTTTTGTATTTACACATCATAATACAACTCTCCTTCACGTAGTGCGCAGTCTTTTACGCACCCCAGTTCCCCTATTCGATCCCCAGCAACAGCCTTTTCTCCATTTCCTAATCCATTTTGTATAATGGAGCGTTTAGAAGGGAGGGACTGGCGAAAGGGTGGAAATCGAGCTGTATATTGATTATTCGTTCGGTTGTTTAGTTATTTGTAGATTAGCGCAATGTACGGGTAACCATAAAGAAGCTCGAATGCTTTTGAATAATGAAAGTCAAACGTTATTGTCAAGCGGAGATAACACAGAATACGTCCATTCAATTTACCGGGAAAAATTGATTCCTATCATTCAGGCAAAAAATGAAGAAGAAAAGAAATAATAATGATAAAAACTGCGTTCGAAACTGCGAAATCGAGAAAACGCATTTCAAAGGTCAAACTTAAAGTTCTTGCTCTCCGACTAAAAAAACCAAACGTACAAAAAATGGCAAAAAGTGGAGAAAAAAAGTCGGTTTGAAAGAAAGTAGGAGAAAAGAAAGAAAAATGATGGTAGACCAAAGAAATCAAGATATCACTCCTATACGTACAATATATACGTAATTGAGGCTGCGAGCGTAATTCACTCACGTCCCCGTATGACATCGAGTTTATCAGCTCTTCCTAGACAACCCTAATCTTACCTAGCGTTAAATGATTTAAGCTGACACGTTAAAGCGGATTCGTTATTAGGAGTGACAATATTGAGCTATGAAATGTTCACTAATTGAACAAATGTGTTCCGGACGAGTCTTGCCCGGAACTGGTCACTCAATTTCACTTCAGAACTGCCCACAGTCCAGTCGCTATCAGATTTTTACTTCCTCCCATACAATTGTTTAAAGTGTGGAACGATGAATTTATCTATGGTCGTAAACAAATATTTAGCAATGGAAAAAATTGCAGGTTGTGAGGTCATTGATAATTTTTTGACATTTTTATGTCTTTGCTATGGCACACAAACTCGAAAACCGTTAAAAAAAAGTGTGAGAAAAAATTTCCGATGATTTCCGATTACAACTTGTGGTTGCTAAGAAAAGACACTTCTTCATTTTCTATGCTACAAAAATCGTTCAAAACTCGTTCGAAAGCCGTGATTTAACTACAAATTTTTATGTATTCACCTCCCGATAACTGAGATTTAAGGTTATTCATAAATGTGTATAAACAATTTAGTGATCAACTTCGCATTCGTGTTGCTATGATGTTGAAACTAACGTTAGAAAAAAGCGTGAGATGTAATCCAAATTATTGAGGAGTTTAATCTTAACAATTTTATCCTTTTATTGACCCCTTACTGGTTTTCACAAAATTGAACATTACAAAATAAATCCAAATATTAGCTATTCTTTTATTTGCCAACTAAAATATTCGTCTTTCTTTCTTTCTTTTTTCTTAATGGCGAAGCTCAACCATGACGAGCGGTATGTCATCGTTCGGCTCGTATTTACTCTACCCAGACGATTTCCACAGAGGGGAATGCTGGCGAAGCACATAAAAATAACTGAGTTACGGACTTGTACGCCACCATTATAATTTTTTTTTTCAAACTTTCTCGCTGTAAATGGAAATGATTTTCAAGAGTAAATTCTTTTTGTTTAGTACCGCACGTAACTACTTATTGTACTGTTGTTTGAGAAGGAGATGAATGTTACGTTGAAGAAAAGAAAAATTTCATAGACGCCTTTGCTCCTAAGGGCCTCATCAGACAACATTTATAATATAAATGATACATTACAGAGGCCATTTCCGCTCTAAGCTTTGAAAGCTCGTTTAGGAAACCGAAGAGCCGCAAATATTTTCATAACTCGTGGAAATTTTTCCGGTGCAGAGAGTATTTCGTTTTAGCGTTGATGGATGTTGTCACTTGTCAGCTCGAGAGGACACAACAGGTGTCGAGTGTTGTTTGAACCAAGTAGGTGTCTTCCGAAGAAGCATCTCAACCGTCATAACGCTAAGATCCCTCTAGCTGAAATAATATCCCGATCAAAATATTCCGGTTTCATGAACTCACATTATTTCTTCAGCAGTACGTTTTTAAATTGAGCGGCTCCAAAAATAAAAAATAAAATAAAATAAAAATAATTATCTACAGTTGAAAATGTATTTTTGGCATATTACAAGTTCTGAGGGTTTGTAAAAATAATGAACGTAGTCAAGTCAAATCGCGATGAAACTGATTATTTAAAAAAAGAAGATATTTTTTATATAACATGACAAATATTGTCCATCTGTTGTGAGGGGGAGAAAAACCAGCTAGGACTGAGCCTACTGGCTGTGGACCCTATGGCTCCACGTCGCCCTGAGGATGCCCGAATGGGTGAAAGTGCTCGGGTTAATCTTCAAATTTCCCCACTGAAGGGAAACTTTTGTCGCTGAGACTATCCTGATGTAGTATCAGGCGGCCGCCGCCCCAGCACTCGCCGCCCCCGTGAGGGTTGAGCTGCCCACGATATCTCCACCCCCGCGAGTTCTCCCTTCCGTCTAAAACTAGGTAAGCGCAACTTCTCCTTCCAAGCTGTCAGAAAACGCGCGGCCACTTTCAGTCGCGCAAGCCCCCGCGAGTCGCGCGGACGCGCAGTTTCTTTGCAATAGTTTCGAGCCCGTTAACGTCACTGTAAGTTAAGAAAATAATATTATTTTCACTGTTATTGAAAAGCCCACTGCCATGTTTTCTCGCAGCAAAGCGCCGTGAAATTGACGGAAAAAAATTAACAACGGGATTCTAACGTTATTCGGTCATCTCTAGTAAACTAGAACAACAGGTTGGTGGATTTAGAAAAATTTTCTCATCTGTTTTTATTTAATTGATTGTGCGCTAATGATTAAAAATATACTAATTTAAATAGAACGTCCCCGTTTATTGAATAGCAAAAATGTTTCATAATTGAATTGAAGAGACAACTGGAAGATTATGGGAGATGTGTTTAAGAAAATTATTGAAATAGGCCCAAAATAGTTAAGATAGCGATAAAAACTGAAGAAAGGGCTCAACAAAGTCCTACAAAAAGGTGTACGTGCTTCATAAGCTTCTCTACCGGCATATAAACTTTCTTCATCTTCTATTCATCGAATGTATTTTACACACCTATTTTCTTGCACGAAAAAATGATTAATATAATGCTCCAAATTTGAAAACGAGTCGAAGTGTGTGTGTATGTTTTCGAATGTTTCTCTCAGTAGCTCCTAAAATGATTCCTCTGCGGCAAAATGAGTTTAAAAGTCAGATTTCTGTACCGTCATTTAGAAACAAGGTCACAACTGTTTAAACTGTACGTTAACTCCTTAAAATATGAGCGAACGATTTATCGAGGAAGTATCACGAGCTAACAAGTACTATCAGCTATGCTAAACGTTGAATATGCCCAAATATGGATAACAGGAGCTAATGGACTGTAGTAGGCGTGTTGATTTGTGTATAATGAGACCAAAAAGGCAAGCGGAAGCAGCTGGCCAAACATTCCAGTACTGACTTGGTTTACTTGTTTTCATGTTCTATTTCTGCCGATATAAACGATCTGTCTAGTGCGTTAACGTTGTGATTACGGGAAACATCTGATGTTTGGCTATACATTTAACCCTTGACCGGTCATTGCGCCAGTATTTTGCTTATTTGTGCTCAACGTTAACTAGCCATTTAAATTGTAAGCAATCACTTGGATAAAACGGGATGAAAATGCGTGAAAGTTCTTACGGCAAAACCGTCGAAAATTGAAAGCAATATAATTTAGTTGTTTTCTAACGCCTTGAATAGATTTTGCAGCCGTACCGCCTACCAAGTTGGACTCATTGAGTCAACGCAATGCAAGTGTTTTTGAACGTTCACTCTTTCGGCTATAATTAAATTATAGAGGCATTGATAATATTATAACTGTGTTCAAATTTTATTCTAAAAATGTTCTCACCCCTCTAGTCTTCAGTTATGCCTTGAGTGATAACTTTGTTCGAATTAATTTGGAATTGCCTGTTTGAAAAATTCACCGCCCCCCTCGTTTTGCAATTTAATTTCAATGAGCACTTTTAGGACATTTTTGGGGGGAGGAGCTCAATTAAAATTGAAATAACTTCAAAGGAAGATCCATTCGGTGAGCATAGCCTCTCAAAGGGCTGATCTTGGGTCGAGCTCCGCTAACTGGGTGCAAGATGTTACAGGGTCGAGCTTCTGGTTCCAGTTCAACGCTCAGACCAAAGGGAGGAACCTGCGTGGGCTAATGCTCTGTTAAGGGTGAGTCATCGAACACGCGTGAACCCTCTGGGTATGTTCTCCAAGTTTGAGTACGACGGGGTTGGCAAGTAAAAATAGCTAGGGTGGTCCAGGGGATGGGGATGGACGACCACTGACGCAGAAGATTAAAGTTGAATAAATTTTCGTCGAAGGGAGTGCGAGAACGTAAAGCATAACGGGAGCTGAGTCGTGCCTGTAAGGACGGTCGATATTTTCTACAGTTGTCCTCGCACTACCTAGCTGGCATTAAAAAATATATTATGCTTTGTTAACCGGTCGAATCGGCTCTTTATAGTTCTTAACGAAGTAGGAAAACGACCGAAATAAACGCAGAAATACGATGTGTGACCATAACGATAAAAACCGAACGCAATCTACTAAGTTTTCCGGCCAAACTATAATAGCTAAATTCTTGAAATTTTCACCAAAAACCAATCTCGGTCCTACGACCAATTCTTGAACCAACCTTGCTAGCTCAATTTTAAGGGTATTTTTGGGGGGTTTTGAGGTGAAGAAAATTCACATTTTCCACAATTTTTCAGAAAAATGTGTATTTGGTATAAAATTATGTAGATTTTTGGACGCTGAATCGAATGAGACCATCGCGGGGTCGATAGCCTTATTGGTTCTCGAGTTATCGCAGCTTTTGTGTCGAATTTGGAAGATTTTCAGAAATTTGACCTGAGGGTATAACTCGTGAGTTCTTGGAGCTATAAAAATCGTTCTATACTCATTGGAATGGTCGTCAAACACTCTCTCCAATTGTACGGTAGGGCAAAAAATTTAGCTTTTAATTTGGAAATTAAGAAAAATAAAAATGATTAAAATTACAATAGTTGCTACGGAGTTTTCCCTTATAGTTACCATCTGTTTTTCGGTGGGAACGTTCACAAATCTTCAGAATAATTAAAATCACAAATGGATAGTCTTCTCAAAAATCATTATTGAAGCGAAGGAATAATAAACCACTGTACAATCATTTTTGCAGCGTTTTTATTGGATATTCGGATTCTGCATGCCTTGAAACGTAAAACATCAAATTTTGAGGGGGTTTAGACGTTTTTTTCTTTTGCGATTACAATGGTTTATTATTGAATAACAAACCAAAATTGACACTATTGTTTGTTTATTTAAAATTATTAATGTAAACATTCTTCATTTCACTATACACATTGTGAAATGCCAACTCAACCGGGAGAGTTTTTTTGACCAAGTGGTTGACACGTTTCTATAAAGAACAATATTCGACATCGATTATTTCTCAAGAGCAAATTCCCCGTGGAAAGGAATTTCAATTCTGCACTTCTTGAGAAGTGTTCGACGTTGACAGCGTTTTCAAACAGCTGGAACCTGATCGTCCCTCTATATGGAGCGACTGAGAGCAATCAACACCGAAGGGAAGGTAGACCGAGTACCGGGTGGAAGCAAATGGAACTGTGTGTAGCAGGCCTATATAGATTTCTCCCACTTCCAGACTGGTGGTAGCTGGAGGACTGACCCATTTTCCCGCTTTAACATTGCCTCTATTGAGGGAGTCGAAATTAAGAATAAACCATCCTATAATTTTTAAAATGGTATGAAGAGTATTCAAGGTTACGAACCTATAGAATGATGACAAGTTTATTCACGTTTTACAAAACGAGGGAATTTTTCGGTAAAACGGAGGGATAGGAGAGAATTTTATTCATACGAGGGTGAGGTTGCTTGGGAGGTGGTGAATGACCTTTTGTACCTCCCACACTCCGTTCCACCTTCTTTCATTCATACCGACATGGACACGATGGTTTCAGTTTTCTCGACTATCAAAGGAAACCCACACCGTAGGTTTTAAACTCTCACGTATGACAGAAAGAAGTGGAGTATACTAATACTAACGCACACCTAGAGAACACACCACCGCCGTAGTCACAGGTTGCGAATGTGCATGACACCGTAACAGCTCCTAGTGACCATGGGCGCACCTGTAGATAGGTGCGACTTCGGAGACGGTGAAAAGAATGTTGCATTATGGAGCAGCTACTTAAAAAATGATTTCATAATAACAAATATTAGCTCGCAATTAACGTTTTCCCTTTTCTAATATTCCTCCTACTCAATTTCTACGAAAACAATGGCGTAATAGTGCTCAGAAATTCCCAAAACTAGCTTTTTATCTATTTTTGTGTTCCTGCACCACTAAGCTGAAGCAAGTGAGCTAGAAGTTGTGTCATCTTAATCCGTTCCCGTGCCTCGACGATACACCAACACGAGGGCTAAATAGATTAGATGGTTGATCCGAACACGATCACGGACAAGCAGGGGCTTAATATCCGCTACATTGGTGTCAGGCTGTTTCAATAAGGCCATTCAATAGAGATGTCATTACTAAACGGTAAAATATACACGAATGGAGGCAAGGATTTCCAAATCGCTCACGCGAAAAAGGAGTGTATTATAAATCCCTTCCACGCTTAGGTCGCAAACAGGTGACCCCCGTATTTGTGGAACAGTAATAACAATAGATTCGCATGAAATTAACAATAACTAAAAGCAGTCTAGTCGACGTATTTACTTCTCAAAATCAAATGTGAAGAAAAAATCATAACTCCAATTTTTGGATTATTATTCAATAATAAACCACTGTAAGTAATCACTCACAAAAACATATTTCTAACCCCCTTAAAATTTATTGTTTTGCGTTTCAAGGCATGTGGATGTGGAATGTAGAATCCAAATATCCGATAAAAAAATATTGCACTGTGGTTTATTATTCCTATGCTTCCATTATGATTTGAGAAGACATTCCACACTCTTGTGAACGTTTCCGCCTACAAACATATCGATAACTACGATGCAAGTCCTCCTACTTGCCGAACGATCGATATAGCAATAGAGAGTGTTGTGTTTGACGAGCTTTCCAACGAGTATAGAACGAATGTTATAGCTCCACAAATGATCGAGCGATCTCGCCAAATATCTCAAAATCTCGAAAATTCCACTTGAGTACTATTGGAGCAAACAACCCCGCTATGATCTCCTTCTATTCATTGACCAAAAATCTATACGAATTGATATCAAACACCTTGGAGAATGCGTGGACGGACTAAATTTTTAGTTTATTGTTCAATAAGAAACCATTGTAATCCCCCTCAAAATTTGATGTTTGACGTTTCAAGGCATGTAGAATATGCAATAGAAAAAAATCTGTCCGCCGTCAAAACTTTTTTGAGGCCACTATAATAGATAAATTCGTGAATTTGTTTCATATATGGATGGTCTTCTTAAACCATTATTGCAGTGAAGGAATAATAAACCACTATGCAATCATCAGCGTTTTTTAAACGTATTCCCAGACCTAGTATAACAAAATCCAATATATTATACATTTTAAAGTCATTATATTTTTCACTATGTACATAATGTTGGCAAAAACATCGAAGAGTGCCTTTTATTATTGGCAATCTGAATGCAGACATCAGACACCGGATTTACCTGTCTGATAAGGAAGTTGATTTATTGATTCGGAATTACATCTATACTTTTATCTTCTGCATTTCTGAAGAATTGACTAGTCAGTCGGATTTGCGCGCTAAACGGGTCAACACAAGATGCCACTTGTTTGGAATGAAAAACGGCCGAAAGGCTTTTGGAATCGAGTCAGTAAGTGAACGAAATCCCAACCTCAGTATTGAAATGATAAAAAATGTAAAATAAAATCCCCCGAGCCGTGTCATATTTCAGTTTGTTTCTCTCGTTGCGAGCGTCCAGAGAAAAAATTTCCACTAGAAAAAACGAACTCAACGAACCAACTTTTTGTGCGGTCAGAATAAATAAATGAACAGGCAAGTTCGAGAGCTGAAGGGTTTCAACTGCTATCAGGATTTTTCAACACGCAACTTCCACGGGGGACATGACAGTTAAACGCGGAAAACCCTGTCTTCGTGCATATCACCAACCCTTCAAAATTCCTCCGTATTTTAATAGACCGAGTTGCCTGAATTTTGGGAGCTGAATACGAATGATGGTGTTCGATTCGTAACGTCATAAAAGGCTAAAAACGCGAGGACTTAGAACGAGAGGCTAGAAATTATAGTTAGGTGTTAGTTTCATTAATCGGGTTTAAGTAATTTCGTTCAAGTATTTTCGTGATAAAACAAATTGTATTTTTTTTTCGCTAAAACCGTCCCTCAGTTAAGATAGAACCAAAATTAACATGGAATATCTAGTTGAACTAAAAACTTTGCAACGTTTTTACTTATCTCGTTCCTTCAAAATTCTAAATTTCTAATAGCTGTCATGTTCTTCGTCGAAAGACATTCCAGCGTTGATATCGAACTTCCTAGAATAATGTCAGCATGCCAATCGGAGAAATCGTTTTGTGGTCTGACTGCCCGCTTTTCCTCTACCGATTGAGAAAAGTGTTGAATTTTCTTCAATTTTAAGTGACGCCCGAAGGCATCAATCTTGTATCTCCCACGTCTTGAGACGGTTCCCACGTACAGTAGAAATTACACGGTACAAGCGCAGGACGTAATTGCAAATTCTTCAGCCGCTTCCAAACTAGGAGCATCTCGATTGAAAAACTATCATCATTATTCTCCAAGTGGTACAGGTTTTATGTTTCACTATAGCTCATGCCCGGACAAGGCCTGTTCTTTGTCTATCTAAATTTAACCTTCTCCAAATCGCTTTCAGAACTCAGATGTCCCGGGGTAGTGGCCGTGCAGCTCCGTTTAAAGATCGGCCATGGTTTCTATTAAATGTTACAAAATTGACGCGAACAACCATCGGAAAAACGAGAATAAAATTATTTTCACTCAGATATTCCGTATCGTTTTTTTTCCACATTCGTTCAGACTGGCACTGTATATTTTTGATTCGCTCATTCGAATATTCTCACCTGTCGCAATTGGCGATGATATTCAAAACGCAATCTTTTGAAAATGTCGACGCAACAGGACACACCGGTTATGCCAAGATGCCTATCATTAAAGACGATCAAAGTAATTTGTCAAAGCTTGTACCATTACACTAATCGATCTTTCCTTCGGGCTCGTGACAACTTGAACGAACAACCGCTAAACAAACGCGTTTATTTGGCTCATTAATAATTCAATAAAGGCCAATTTTGTTTGTTATTGAAATTTCCAGCATTTCCCTCTCCACATTTATTCCTCTTTGACAGCGAGCTTTGGTAATTTGTCATTGCTTCGAAAGAAAATGGGTCCAAGTGCGACGTTCATCTTCAAAAGTGCTTCCCACGTTAAAAGTCCCAAGATTCGAGTCGCAAAGATTTCCTCGTCTTCTTCGTGACAATGAAAGGAAATGAAAAATTGAAGCGTCTTTTCTCATTCGAATTTTTACTTCTCGAGGATTCTCTTTTCGTTTCATTTAGAGAGAAAAATCACGATTGTTGTTCAGAGAAAAGACGATGTATTTGGAATAGAATATTCTAATAATTATTTTTCGGAACTATTGCTATTCTCATAAATGGGAAGTCGCTCATTAAAGGTCGCACGATAAAAATTAGGTGAAGTAAAGTTAATCAGACCATTGCTTGCTTGAGATCATGTCACTGTTAGACGCTTCAAAAATTATTGGAAATATTCGGAAAATGGGTGGTTCACGATTTTGGATTTTATCCGTGGAAATCCTAAAATGCCTATTTTCTGTGTTCGAGCGATGGAATAGTATTTACGAAATACTGTAGAGTTATTGCTTTATCGCGACAAAAACTTTTTTTGCGTGTATGAATAGAATATTTTAGAAATCAAAATTTGTTTTCGTATTTTGGTTTGTTATTCAGTAATAAACCTGTGTATTAATATGTAAATTTCTAACCCTCCTTCCTCAAAATTTGACAATTGGATTTTTGGGGAAAATTTCACGGAAATTGGACATTTAGACACTTGAGGACACACAGGATAGTGCTGACAAGGGCAGAATGTTTTGGTTTGGTATTCAATAAAAACAATTGTAATTGCTCACAAAAAATCAAATTGAGACTAACAAAAATATTTTAAATGGCGATAGTTGCTGAGGATTTCATTCTAAGATAATTATGTCTGTCGGTGGAAACGTTCACCACAGTTTGGATTGTTACTGTAACTATTGGATGATCTTTTCTGATCATGATTGAAGTAAAAAGGGATGATAAGCCGCTGTATAATAATTCGCAGCTTTTTTTTTGGGGCAAACGTTTGCAGAGTAAATTAAACATTTTGGTATATTACAATAATAAACCATTGTGATCGCCCAAGAAAGGCCCCAATATTTAATGTTATACATTTCAAGGCATGTAGAATCCGATCATCCCATAAAATATTACAATGCTTGCTGATTGAATAAATATAAACCAAAATTCTGTCCGCCCGCTGTCCGCCGTCTACACTTTTCTGAGTAAACTATGATAGCCAAATTCTTTTGGGGGGTTTTGAGAGAGAAAATGATTATTTTCCAAGATTTTACACACATTATTAGTTTTTATAGATTTTTGGAGGTTCTTGAGTTATCCAACTTTCACATAGATTTTCGAGATTTTCAGAAATTTGGCAAGATTGTTAGAACTTGAACATTTTTGAAGCTATGAAAATCGTTCTATACTAGTTGGAACGGTCGTCAAACACTCACTACAGTTATAGGTATCGTTACTTGGATATTTTAACTTTTGATTAGATAATTGAGAAAAATAATTATAATTGGTTACCTTATGGTTACCAATCTGTTGTTAGGTGGAAACGTTCAGAAATGTTCGAAATAATTACAATCACAAATGGACGGCCCTCTTAAATCATAGTTGCAGCAAATGAATAATAAACCACCGTTGTCATTTGCGGCGTTTTAAAAAATTTTTCTATTGAAAAAACAGGACTTTTGCTCTTCTTAGAATCGACTTGAGTGCACTCTATGGAGGGTTAGGTTTATCATTCGACTACATTGAGCCTCCGTAGTAAACGCAGTGGGCGTTCTGTGAAAGCGGCGGGGCCGATGAAACGGCTGAAGTAACGTTGTTTCGAACGTTAGACGACCAGGAGCTCAGGAAATAGCAGGAGGTTGACAAAACACGGCTTTTGAATGTAGACGCCGTTGCCCTGGTAACGGTTGGTAGCTGACTCGAAGCTCCCTCTGGATCCTGTTTCCCCACTATTGTTACACGTCTCCGAGACGTGCTGAGTGCTCGCGTGTCACGCTCATGCGACACGAGAGAACGGGAGAGGGATGAATGAAAATTATGATCGGGTCTACTGGGAGCAAAAAATCGAAGTCATTGCAAAATAATTTAATTAATTGAATTTTAACTATCGTCGTTTCTGACTATCGTCGGAAATCACCTAGCATAGAAAATTGACTAAGTAACGTTTTTAGGATAATAATATACTACGTTCGTCATTTGGTTGTCGCACTCTCTTTTCAATAATTTATGGCCGTGGACCAAACGGTCGAAAATGCTTGGTGACAAATAAAAGAAACGAAGAACGAGTCGCCTGGTTTTTCTCTTGCGTTCTATAAGTTCACACTTCAGGATCTTTGTTTTTGGTATATTATTAATAATAAACCATTGTGATCGCCCAAGAAAATTTTTTTTCTAACCCCCTCAAATGTTGATGTTTTACGTTTTAAGGTACCTATGTAGAATCCGAATATCCAATAACGAAAATTCTGTCCGTCCGACGTTTGCCGTTAGCAATTTTACGACAAAGATAATTAACAGCTACATTCTTGAAATTTTCACCAGAAATCAATCTCGGTCTCACAACGGCCCAATCTTGAGCCACATTGCTAGCTCAACTGTAAGGGTATTTTTAGAGGGTTTTGAAAGGGGAAAAATTCGTATTTTCGAATGTTTCTCGGACAAAGGTGTGTTTGGTATCAATTTCTATCGCTTTTGGACGCTGAATCGAATGAGACCATTGAGGGGTCGATAGCTTTGATGGTTCCCAACTTATCGCAGCTTCATTGTCGAATTTTTGAGGTTTTTAGAAATTTGGCTTGCGGGTATAACTCAATAGTTGTATAAAAATCGTTCTATTATTGTTGGAATGCTCGTCAAACACACTCTGCAGCTGTCGGTTAGGCGAAAAATTTAGTTTTTAATGTGAAGGTTAAGAAAAATAAAATTGATTAAAAATACATTAGTTGCTACGGAGTTTTCCCTTATAGTTACCAATCGTTTGTTAGGTGGAAACATTTAAAAAATTTGTAAACATTTAATGTTCGGAATAATTACTATCACAAACAGTGAGTATAGAAGTATAGCTATAGAAGTATAACTTCTATACTCACTGATCACAAATGGATGTTCTTCTTACATCATTATTAAAGGCAAAGGAGAAATAAACCACTGTACAATCATTTGCAGCGTTTTACTCCTTGTTTACGTTGTAATTGGAATTATTGTGGTCATCCAAAAAGTCAAATTCGGAACGGAGGTGAATTGTGAAGATATCGTCATAGTACTATTTGCACTCTGAAACACTTACTGAACAAGCGTCTGTGCTTGATTACTGAGTCATCTATGCACATCACTAATCGATTTGTTGTTCAATGAGGTTCGTCTTTTTAAAACGGATTAAAAAAAATTTGATCTGCCTCCCTAATTAGGATGAAGAACATTACAAATTGTCACACCATGGAAGTGCCTAGCAGCGTATTGTTTTGCGTCGCATACTGATGAAAAAACCATTTTACATCTCGGATACACCCAGCGGATAGCTCCATGCTGTCAGATCACACGATCCCATTCGAAGCCGAACCGCAATCCTTGCAATTGGAATATAATAGCGCGACCGTATCGTATTATATCACGTTTCTTCTTCAAGAAACTATCAATTATAGTTGTCAAGGACGAACCGAATAATGCTCTACGCTCCCACTTCGTCTTGCAATCGGTAGACTCTCCTACTTCGCGAGGATGAACCGCTGTCCAGGAGGAAGAGGTGGAGTATCCTGGAATTCTGACAACCTGCAGCCCCTGGCTAGCCAGTACACCGGACTCCATCATCTAGATCGCGTGTGGTCAATTTCAAGCCCATGATAACAACCTGACGTTCCTCGTGACTCAAAAATTTTCCGAAATAAGGCGGCTTTAAAAGAAGAGTGATGGAATTGCGCTATGCCTGATTTTTTCACAATAGTACTGCTGAACGCTGTCTCAATTGATTGTCAGGGAATGGAATAAATTTGGCTAACTTTATCTTCTCAACTATCCCACAATGGATGTGAGCAGATTCAGAGGAAGTGAGTTGACATTACCACCAGTCACCACTAAAAATGTATCTAGTTATAACAAAGTCTAATAACCAGCACCTCTGAAAATATTGTTTGATAGGTACCTACTCAAGACGTCATTTATCGTGCATTAATGTGTGTGGTTATGTATAGCTCCTCAGAGCAACTTTCGTCATCCATGAGTTAAAATAAATTCATTCTCATGTTAATATTTTTTACTTCCATGTTTTTGTAGCGAGTGAAAGCCTTGTGATAGTCTGAAAGTCGAATTCGGAACGGAGGGCCGAAATGTGGCATTGGAAGAAATTTTCATTTCTATACTCATAAACTGTGTGCGTCCGCTGTCGGTATGTCTGACGTCAAAAAAATGACATAAATCGGCCTCTCTCTCTCTCTCTGACAATTAAATGACACTTCATGACATTTTCTGAAAACATTTTCCCAGTGAATGCATAAAATTAGCTATTATTGAATTTTCGATAACGTAAAAAAGAAATGCCTGAAATGACTTAAAAAAGGCTAATGGTGATTGATTCTTGACGTTGAGCTCACATACCGTACTTCCATGTTATCGAAATATTGTTTGTAATGACGAATATCGTCATATCTCGTTGAAAAATAAATCAAATTTGATGTAATGTTTTCAGGAAATATTCTCCCAGTGCAAAATAAGATGCTGTTGTGTACTGTGATTTTTACAAGCCATTAAAACCAATAATTTCTATAGGTCAAAGATTTAAAATGTTCTTCATGGCAAGCAGATGACGTTTCATTTTTGACACACCCTTGTTATGAGTTTTCTCGTGGTTATGCTCTACTGGCTGCAAAAATCAATATATTTGAATGCTTGAGGGTTTCAAATTTTTATAATGATAAGAATGACACTTAAGAGCTGGTTAAACATTTATGGGTGTAGTTGGTATAAAAATGTTCTCGTCTTATAAAACTTGCCGTATATCTTTTGATTCTCATGCTGTATTTCTGCTTTATTTCTTCTTTAATTTTCTTCGTTTCTTAATTTTATAATTGGTTATATCTGTTACCGACTCAAGCATGGAAGCACTATGAGATTTGAACACACCACACGGAACTATTGACATGTTCCTAAAGTCGAATTTAGAATGGCAATAAATTTTGGGTTCTGAGGGTTTAAGGGACAAAAACTGTCATATATAATCGTGAAAAAATATCTATAAAAGACTATTCAATTTTCAAAAAATGTCTTCTACAACAAATTAGGGCGTATGTAGGAACTCTCAGGATAGCCCACGATACTTTGAGTTGAAAATAAAAACGAGAGCATAAAACCGCACGATAAAAATTCTGGTACACCATTTTGGCACAAGGTTCTTCCACACAGTTATTGGTATAGTTTTTGCTCCCTAGGCTCTGCTGAGCTAAAACCTTGTTTACGTATTCGCAACCCAAAATTTTCGTATCCAGCAAAATTTTGAAGGTGTACTTAGTTGACAGGGCGACTAGTTCTGCTCGTTTAATTGTGTACTTTCGCCCGTAAAAGCATTTTCCAGGCCATATAGTTGCAGAGCTGTTCATATAAACCTATTCCACCCAAAAAATGACATTCTCTCATTTGGAGTCGTATGACCCATGAAATTCAGGCGTCTACCGAGCTTTACTTCTCCTCCGTTTGTGAAATAACTTCTACGGAAACAAGCGAATCTGTTTTACGTGATTTTATTCAAAGGAATACTTTCACTCTTGAATATCATCGAATTTGAGCGCTCGAAATAGCAAATAAGCGGGTAGCTCTTGGCGTTGCGTGACTTGAGCTTGAAAATTGCTTTGAATCAGTGCCAAGTAAACAATCTTGTCGCACAGTAAAGGGGACGGGATCTGCTCGCCCGGTCTACTGGAATTTCAAGACTGTTGAAGAACTTCATTTCCCGGCAAGTAATTTCTGTTTGGCCGCTTTCCACTTCATATTGGAGCCCATACACTAATACTCGGAGATTCCTATGAAAAAAGTTCGCGGTTAATTTTATACTATGTAAACTCAAGTTCAGAGGCGGTACCAAACGCCGAGTTCAGCGATATAATTTATCGTCGTTCTAAAATACAATCTGCCTATCTAAGGGAGTTTTTAGCCGAAATTCATTTTTATCCGAATTCATGTTAGATACACGGATGACTTAACGTCATACCCTTCGCACTTTATTCCTTTGGGTATGATAACTTTACTTTTGACAGGAGGGTGTTGCTTGCGGTTTACGGATGGGTGGGATGGGTCAGGATATTCGGTATTGATCACGTCAGTCTGAAGGGGTGCCGCCCTGCTCAGACGTTTCAAGTATCATCCGCGAGATAGTGACACATATTGCTCCATGGCACCAACCCAGGAAAATTGTTTCGACGAAACTCACCATACGAACTGGTGAGCGGATAAGGTCGATTTTTGGAAAATTTTAGTGATAGTTAATATCGGCAGACATTTCTTAAAAAAAAGCAAACCTACCAGTGTGAACCAGTTTTTATTTTAGTTTTCACTTATCCAAATTTGCGATCAATAATGTCCATAAAAAGGGAAAACGTACATTCACTTTGAGCGATTGTTTCGGTTAGCTATATGTTCCCGAAAGCCGTTACAAATATTTTTCTATGATGAACATGCCCTTGATTTAAGTATGTATTCAATCTAAAGAATTCGGGAGGGACCCAATTTCAGTTTACCGGTTGAAAACTTTCGCTCGGAAACTAGCAAAACCGCACTCTTCCGCCGTTGAAGCTCTCACAACTTCTCTCTTCCTCGATCATAATTGAGTTTCCGATCTAAGCTTTTACATGGCCGGGAACTGCGGTTGCAGACTTGGGCCGGAGAAACTTGAATAATTTCATCATTGACAAAATTGAGAACGCACGTCTCGGAGAAAGGTATAACTGCCTGAATGGTAAAACAACAAGAAAACCGGTACCTATTCCGCATTTACGGTGTTTTAATGCGTGGATTTTCATGACTATTATAAGATCGTGGGCTAAAATCTTTTGAATTATGTGTTTCATTCCGAAGTTATCGGACAGACGAGGGACACTTTAAAAACTTACAAAATGCAAAATATTGCAAGTTTTGGAATTTTGCCTAACCTCTACTGTCAAATATATTGGAGCAAGGGGGTCGCAAAATATTTTCTTAGCTATCACAAAGCTATAATTAATTGTACTATGATTTCAGAATATTTTAATTCACTCGCACAGTTCTTTAGAACTTTTGGAGGGGTGGCTATGAAAATATTTCCCCACTTTAGGTGAGCCTGAAGTTCAGTGTTTTTCGCTTTTTCACACCTCAATTGGAATATTCCGAAAGCTTTTCTTGGTAAAGAAATTCAAGAGATTTGTTCCCAACTGGCAGGCGGTTGAAGCGAGGATTCTTTTATATTCACCTGCCCAAAGTTCTCCGACTGAGCCCTCAAGTCAGTTGTGTTATGCAAGCAGATAGGCTCATCAATTGAATGAAAATATTATTGACCAACACGCGGGGAGAAATAATCCATAATATGTCCAATAAACAAATCCACTAATTTTATGATCGAATTAATTCCTCTGGTATTAACCAAAAAAAAAATTGACGCCAGTAGTTTTTACTCATCGATTCTATTCAGTGCGTTTATTAATTTGGTGTGTTCAGCACGAATAATAATAGGTGATGTGAGGCAACCCTATTTGAAAACCCCTTCTATTCACCTAAAACCCTGTGATTTCTCTATTAGGTACTGAGCCTTCCTCTAGCCCAGAACGTGCGTTCAAAGCCACAAACATTCGCCACTGTGAATAAAGTTTTGGAGACTTGAGATAGGAAACATTTGGAATGTTCGGTATAAATACGGATCAGAAATTCCAGCCTTTCAATGAAGAGATGGAAACAGCTCCTATCGATGCTCCGGACGCTGAACGATTATTGGTCAGATGTAATGAATGGAGGCGGATCTATTGAAAACCGTTAGCCGAGCGGGGAATTTCGGCCGTTTCTCGATATACGATAAGGAATTTAAAGCACGATTCATTGAAAAACTGCGCCAAATCGAAATATATATCTTCCAATTTTCATGAACAGGAGACACATTTCATCAACTTGAAACACTTCCGAATTTTTTATAGCGGACAATTTTCGTCAACGATTCTTCATCTGTTTTCAGCCCCGCACACTGTCATAAATACAAATGCTCTCATGATTGAGAGAATACAAATTCTCAGATGATTTTGAGCTTCCGGGTTAACGTCTGAATAGTATTCATCCCGGTGTATGCGGTCGCAGTAATTTATTTTTATTCGAATATGCAGTTAAGAGAAAGCGACGTCGAAGATGCGGTTTTTAGTTTATTCTCCCCGACAATATTTTCAGCTTACTCTTTCATACCGATCATAATCCGTCAAGGCTGATTCTAGCTTACGGCTAACTGAAAAGCGATAAACCTAGAAGTTAGAAATAGCTGAATGAAGACAGATAATCAACAACTAGAGTTTAATTGTAAAGCCGGAGAACAGTCGGGCAGCTGCTTAAGAGATAAACCAGCTGGAAACAACTTGACGAACGACCTGCTAAGGCTCTGATTCACTTACAAGACCACGATCAAGAAGGAAGTTCAGACAGGGTGCACTTTTCTAACGACCTACTAAAATACAGTTGTCCGAGTGAGCGGAAATGTTAAAAAGGCGACAACTTTCTTCTGGGAACTAGGATGGAACAGAATGAACGCACATGAGTTGATTGCTAATTACAATGGAAACAGCCGTAGTAAATTTGCAAATTTTATATTGATAAATAGTCAAAACTTTAGTTACTCTATGTACTCGTGATGGAATTATTTTCAAATACTGAAAACAGGCGGAGCTTGCAATTAAATCCTTTTATATTTTCTCCTTCTTATCTTAAGATTTTAAAATATAATGTTTTCATCATTTCAGAGTGAAATTGGTAATTCAGTTGAAATTGATACTTAACGATTCTGAAGCGCGGGCAAACAAAGAAGAATGTGGCAAAAAAAGTAGCCACAAATTTATTGTTTTTACCCTCTAAAAAAGTACAGAAACGAACACAAAATTATACAAAGGCAATAAATAATTAATATCATTTTTATATTTTTCCAATTACATAGGGCTCTGATTCGTTCAGGTCTCATCTCGAGGAAAGAGAAATCCTGTAATATATAAATTGAATTATAACTAGGAACGGTTAGAAAATTATTTAGAGGGGGGCTGCGAACAAGTATTATGTCCACTTCGTATTCCAATCGTCGAATTAAGAGTCTTCACTTAACAGCTTAATTTTAATAACCTCAGAGACCTTTGCAGGGAAAATAATATTTTGAACGTAATTTCTCGCCCAAAGTTTTCGTTTCAAATGAAATTGTACGTATCAAAGGTCTCCATCGTCTTCATTGGATACGAGGCCGACGAGACGTATCGGCTGTTTCTTCTTGAGTGAAGTACCAGCGATAAGATACAAAAAGAACAACCTTGCAAAATGCTCCTTCACGAAGTCAGCACTTATCGATGAAAAACGAGAAACACTCAATCGCGATCGGGGTTAACAGAGGCGCGGCTCTAATATTAAAACCATATCAAAAAAAAAAAAAAAAAAAAAAAAAAAAAAAAAAAAAAAAAACGACGGTTTTTAATGACTTTTTTTAATTACAATTATTTAATTTCATTTTATTTTTAAATGGATTTGATGCTGCTTTTTATGCTGCCGATGCTCAGTTGCATCGGTTGAGGCGATAGAACTCGCTTGGGCCAAGACCAATCAACCTGGCCGTGTTTCAACTTGACCGATACTATAAGCTGGCAAATAAATGCTAATTTATTCCGACGGACCCGTTTCTGAGATGAAGACCCTGTTATATAGACGGAATCATCTAAAACTGATCACGGGCTACTTGTTGAACAGCAGTGGATGCAAATTGCTCACTAAACGGGCGGTATAAAAACGTTGAAGCGCCTAGTAGGGTACGTTTATGAAAAAGATAAATTAGAGCCGTTGAAATAGCAACACAATGCATTCGTTTTCGTAAAAAAAAAAAAAAAAAACGCTGCACATCATTGTATAGTGGTTTATTATTCCTTCGCTTCAATAATGATTTAAGAAGACTATCCATTTGTGATTTTAATTATTCTGAAGATTTGTGAACGTTCCCAAAGAAAAAACAGATGGTAACTATGGGGGAAAACTCAGTAGCAACTATTGTAATTATCATTTTTAATTTTCTTAATTTCGTCATTAAAAGCTAAACCTATGCCTAACGATACACCTGGAGAGAGTGTTTGACGACCATTCCAATGAGTATAGAACGATTTTTATAGCTCCAAGAACTTTCGAGTTATACCCTCATGTCAAATTTCTAAAAATCTCCCAAATCCGATACAAAAGCTGTGATAACTCGAGAACCAATGGAGCTATCGACCCCGCGATGGTCTCATTCGATTCAGCGTCCAAAAATCAATAGAATTCGATACCAAATACACATTTTTCTGAAAAACCCTGGAAAATATGAATTTTCTCCCCTTCAAAACCCCCCAAAAATACCCTTAAAATTGAGCTAGCATGTAGGTTCAAGAGTCGGGCCGTCGCTGGACCGAGATTGATTTTTGATGAAAATCTCATGTATGTAGCTATTATAATCTGGCGTACGGCGTACGGGGGACAGACATAATTTTTTTTTATTGGATATTCGGATTCTACATGCCTTGGAACGTGAAACATCAAATTTTAAGGGGGGTTAGACTTTTTTTTACTTCTTGAGCGATTACAATGGTTTATTATTGAATAATAAACCAAAAGTCTGGAAAAGCGTTAAAACCCTATTGGGTCACTACGCAACTTGCACCACTTTTAGAACGGGATTCCTTACAACACAATTATGCTCGCCTTTTCTTGCGTTGAGAATCAACAAGGAAGAGCAGGAAATGGCTACAGAAGTTTCGCTCTTGCGTAGACTAGTTAAGCCTGAACAAATCTGGGCGATCCATCTCGCTTATCTGATGCGGTCAATCCAAGTTCGACCGATGCTAGTATTGGTCATCGAGATGCTAGGCACGATTCACTGACGCGAGGTCCCGTAACGTCGCGGACGGATGTACCTGGAACAATGTGGACCTGCGACTTCACTTTACTTCCGGTCACATTAACGTCAGTTCCATTCGTAATCACGAGTCTGCTGGATTGTTTGACTGCGCCTTCCATTTAAAACCTGCGTGAGTGAATCTACTATTCACGCACGTCCACGTTTATAAATAGTGAAGTGATTCAAACAAGAGAGACATCCGTTGGTTGGAAGAGTTTTGAGGCGAAAATTGTAACCCGGAAAATTTAATGTTATCGCAAGCCACCAAAAAAATTTCATTATTTGAGGAGGAATACTAGGGTTTTCCAGTGATGGGTAATCATCGATAGCGGAATTACAATTGGCGAAGAAAATCACTGGTTCACCATGAAAGACGATGAATTTTTTATCCATCTTCAGAAGGAAAAGGGTACTCAAACTGACTTGTGAGGATTTTTTCTATTTAAAATGTCCTCTGGCATCCAGAGTCTAATAAGATTGTTTTTTTTTCGAAATGACAACTATAAGTTTTGTTTTATTATTTTACCAATAAAAGTTTGTCAATTGTTAAGTTAACTTTCGGCTCATTCAAAGATAAATTGACTCGTTGAAATCTCAAACTGAACTAAATTTTTATTATAAACTTGCAAACATATTATTGTTTAGTTACAATTTTATAAACGCGAGTAACGCATCATTGTGAATTTTGATTTGTGAAGTGCAAATAAAAAATCAAACACATCCAGTAGTCCCTAAATTCGTTATTTGCATTAAAACAGAAACTTTTGACTTTGCGTTTATCTGACGGATTTTGGAGTTAGGATTTTAGATTGAGAAGAAACGACACGAGCGATACGAACTTTCACACTTCTGAGGTTTTGAGCACCATCCCCAACCACGACGAAAAAATATGATCATTCCTGCAATCGAAAAATACTTGACAAGGTTTCCAAGAAAGGATGGAGCAATAAAACTGGAGCAACCAGTTTTATGGACTTGTGTTTCAGACCCAATAACTTCTGAATGAAACTTCGTTTTTCATTGCTTGCGGTGTTGAACTGTTTGGATTAGAGTCTAGTTTGCACGCTCAAAGTTTGGTACTGATTGGGCCAAAAATAGATTCTTTTTAGGGCGTATTAATTAAAACGCTGCAAATGATTGTCCAGTGGTTTATTATTTCTTTACTTCCATCATGATTTGGAAAGACTGTCCTATTGTTATAGTTTCTAATCAGAACATTTCAGACTACGTACGTATTGGTCACATAGAACGAAATCCTTGGCCACTATCGTGATTTAAAATATTTTTATTTTCCTCATTACTTATTCTAAAGCAAACTTAATTGCGTAAGAATACAGCTAAAGAGAGTGTTTCACGAGCTTTCCAGTGAGTATAGAACGATTTTTGTAGCTCCATAAATGATCAAGTTATAGTATCTTACCAAATATCTCAAAATCTCGAAGAACAGCGATAACTTGAGAATCAATGGAGCTATCGACTACGTTATGGTCCATTCGACTCAGCGTCAAAAAATCTATATTAATTGGTCACCAACATAGGTACGTATGTTTCAAAAACCTTGGAAAATTCGACCCCCCCCCCTTCCCCGCTAAAACTCCCCAAAAATATCCTGAAAGCTCATTTAGTGGTTTGGTTATAGAATTGAGACATTTTCAGACCAAGAATGATTTTTGGTGACATTTTCAAGAATCTGCCTGCTATAGTTTCTTCAGAATAGTGTTGACACGAACGGCGTACGGTTAGCAGAGGGTTAGTCTCGACCTTGAGTAGCTGTGCATAATAAATTGTAAGCTTAGATGAGGCATGCGAGTAATTTATGTCGGAAATTCTCTTTTGAGTCTCTACGTTTACAATCCTCTCTCTTATTTTTATACTCTTCAGCTGAGGCGTACATCGCAGAAGAAATAAGGGATGAAAGTTTCCATGTTCAGAGGACGTATGGGTGGGAGTAATCTCAATGCACATCTCAGCTGTAGGGAATTTTTCTATTCTATCTCGAAGAAGGAAGGAAAGAAGATTTATTGAAGCGGACGAATCAAGAATGAGGGAGCCCTAGGCAACATATTACAGCCATAACATTGTTTGAAACTCCGTCTTGAAGGATAGTCACATTTGCTCAATTCGGTTTTAGAATTACAGAATATCACTCAAGCATACTATATTCCTGTGATAAACGTTGGAGGGCAGAATTTTCTTCCTTTATTGCATAACTATATTCTCCATTTATTTAGAAAAAACCGGAGTTGGATAAAGAGTTTAGCCACCAAGTAATATTTTTAGTGAAAAATGAAACTTTAAATTTTTTATAGGCGTTTACAACAGTTTGTAATTTGCTCGTAACAAAAAAAAAAAAATAATAATAATAATTAATTAATTAAATAAATAAAAATAATAAATTAAATAAATGAACCAATCAGTTTAAAAAAGGGAAATTTTTCAGAATACAAAAGTCTAGTAGTGTGTAAAAAAAAAAAAAAAAAAAAAAAAAAAAAAACTGACAAGTTATTGTCAGTACCGATTGTTTTTTGAAGAACGTAACGCATGTGCTTTTTGAATGAGTACTAACTCCGCAGATGTAATGAATTTCGTTCGATTATAAACCAATAATTTAATTTCTGTTATTTAAACATTTTTCGGTTTTTGTTGTGTTGCAGAGTATAGAATGCAACGTTGCCCATATCTACACGAAATGAAGGAACGTTTGCTGCACCAAGGCTCGGATCATATGATCCTCGAGCCAGTCGACACCGATGTGCTTGAGATCCACAATGACGGCGCAGGAGGGGTCGCAACCATCGTCAAGGTAGAAAACAACACTATTTCCTAGTCCACTTTGATCAAATGAAGACGAGAGATTTTGAAATCTGGTGGCTGTATTCTGGTTGCAAATAATGAATATATGAATTACTAAATGACAACCGGTGTAACATCTTTATCAGCGCATGTGCACAGACACAATTAAGAGCTTTGATCATAAAACGACTTTATCGTCATTATAAAACGATAAAATCGAGCAGCTAGCGTGAGAATACCCATTACACAGCAATAATTCAAGATTCAATTGGTAGGTATTCTCGAGCAACATGTGTTAAATATTACTGTAAGGACTTTTTTCTACTACTCCAATCATTGTCCGTTATACTGGCTCTTGCAAACAAAGAGGTATTGTAGTTCTGTAGAATAACCTTGTCCAAACGAATGTACGCTTTGAACCATTCTCCTTTGCTCATCAGTTTTTTTTCCATAGCTAAACGCCGATGGTTATGGATCTCACACGTCACCAACTCACCACATCCTACCGTCACACCATTTCCACGAGCCAGACAATAATGATCACCATCTGAAACCAAAAAATGCCAAGTAAGTACTACAAAAATAATTTATTTTAACCAACGATTACTAATGAAGCACCGTCTGGTGCAACCGTAGCAATCAACAGGTATTGAGCCAAAACCCCGGTGTTAGCAAATATAATTCGAGGAGATAAGAGCCATAAAAAAGGCGAATAAAGATTAAATTTCCCGAGAGATCTTGAAACTTAGTAGTTAGAAATCAATTTACTCGCTACAAAAAGAAATACAAATAATATGAGCTTCGCTTACCTGCGATCGAGGTCTTTGGGAAATGTACAGAATAATCCGCGAGGCTCTTGAAGGCGCTTATCTTTTATTCAATTTTTAAAAACAATGGGTAGCCCTCTAGTCCCGACACTCGGCGGTTTTACCAATGCAAATACCAACATCTCCAGCCGCTCAAAAGCATCACTTTCTGTGGGTTGTCAGTAGTGTCTTTCTCCTCCTTGCATCCAAAATACGACGAGCTCTTTATAATGCTGTCAACTCTAATGCGGTGGCTTTCAAGAGGTCAAGTTCCTTCTCGAAGTGCGCTAAAGATGCCCACAGTATAGTTGTTCATTTTCATTTATTCAAATTGCTCATTCAACGGGCGCTCAAAAGCAGTCATTATGGTTTTTATTAATATTAATAAATAATAAAAAAGTAATCGCTAACAGAGTTTTCTCCCCCTCCTCAAAATTCGATGTTTTACATTTTAAGACATGTACAATCCAAAGCTCCAATTAATACACGTTATGAACACTTTGAGACCTCTGGAGTCAAATATATTAATTTTCACCCCCTGAAAAAAATGAAAGAGTGAAACGGCGCATGAGGTGAGAATGACGCCAATAATAAAAATCAAGTGACATACAGCTGCCACAAAGAAACATTTCAAGCCCCCCATCGTCCATTTATATTCTATTTTGCAGTTGGAAAAAATCGAAATAAAGTCAATAAGCCCTTACCGCGGAATTCGTATGTGACCCACGTAATTCAGGCTTCATTTATCTCCGTCCCAAACAATTTAAGACCTTGAACGTTCAAATATATTGAGTTTTCTGACCTTAAAAATCATAACAAAAAATACGCACAAGCAAAATTGTGAAAAAAACCCCCTAAAATGTTGAAAAATATTCACTCTTATAGCCTGTTAATGTCAAAAAAGTAAAAACTATGAACGGCTATATTTCGGAAGTATTGTCCATTATCCAAAATCCGTAGAAGGCTTATTTCGCTCATTGGTTGGGAGAACATTTTCTGAAAACTTCATCGAGTGTTATTTACATAGTTTTTGACTCACTGACACAAGGGCACTCTGACATTGGTTGAGAAAGTGTTTCTGAGTAAAGTACTATCAAAAATCTCTTCCAAATTCGACTTTTCAGGCGAGCACATAACTATCATTTTTACTACGTAAACATGGAAGTAGTAGGTGTTAATTATTTAGTAGGTATAAGTATAATTAATTACTTAGAAAACTGACTATTTAAAAATATTCGAATACATTTTTTTGAATAAAAGATAATCGCCAAGGAGTTTGCCCTTAGTTACCAGTATGTTATTCGGTGGAAACGTTAACTAGAGTTTGTCTGAGTTATACTATCACTAGAGGATGGATCCGAAGCGAAGGGATTGTGATCCGCTATATGTACAATCAATCGCAGCATTATTCTCTATTTGTACATGGTAATGTGGATGACATTTCTTTTTCTAATCTGCTATTAGAACCTCAATTATGGCTCATGTTAAATATATATTTTTCGAGCTATATTTTCTAAGATTTTGTCAAGAATAGAGCTGAATAAATTTTAAGATGAATACTTGATTTTTTTTTTAAATCAGGATAGAAAGAAATGAAAGGCCAAAAAATTAAAAAAATTAAATTTTCTTACGGAATTTTCGTGACTTCGGAACTTAATATGTCCCTCGTCTGCCGACTGGATATTCTTTGGAGAGGGCAAGGATTTCATAGAGAACCATGACCTTAACAAGGACGATTGGCAAGCTTCCCGTAGGGTTTCGGATCATTGAGCTTCGGTAGGGGACTAGATTAAGGGCGAAGGGAGCGTTAATTCGGTTGTGTGAGTCATCATCCAGCAACAATAAGGGGAACGTTGAGATAAGGAACATCTAACTTAAAATCACGATGTTGCAGGACGCGAGTCGAAAACCTGCATCGAACAGGAAAACCACGTAGGCGAAGCTTCCAAATGGCAGAAATAAGTCAATAAGTATCGATAATCAATAAGTATGCGATGACTTCCAGACTTGAGAATAAACTAATTTCGTTGGACGATTTTGTATGCATTTACTGTGCAAGCAATAAATTTATTGAAAAAAAAAAAAAAAAATGGAGCAGTTAATAAACCATTAATGTCACTCTTTTGAGCGATTACTTCCCATTATAATTGTATGAATTTATGCTACCTAGTAGCTTCTCGTCCGCTTTCGAGACATTTTCGGCCGACCATAATTCAACTTTAAGAGAGCACGTTATCCGGTCTCCCTTTATTATCTCCGCATTACTCTGATGAGCTCTTGCTCTCACGATGATATTTTTCCACGTTCTATTTCCCCAAGTCGTTCACCTGTAAGAGACGAGATAATTGATGATAAACTAACCTATATACATACGTACCTACGAGGTGTTTGAAATAAAAAAATTTCGTTAAGCAATCGAGAAAGGAATTTTCGAATAAGTATCAAGCTCGCTCGTAGGTACGTTGAACGGACTTGACATAGTTGGTAAAATCGGAGAGAAAAAGAGAGAAAATGGGTGGGAAAATATTCCAAATTTAAGGGGGGGGACAGCGATTTAAGTGAACATAGGTGATTTGTTCATATATATGCTATCAATTGAACAAAGCTGGATTGTCAAGTACCCTCTCTCCTAATACCTATATAGATTCAGCTATTAATAATGGAAGAAAGTAGTGGTACAACTGAAAAGTAACAAATTGAATATCTCTAGCAAATTTTACTGATTATTTTTTACTTCCATCTTAACGTAGTAAATGGAAGTGTTGTGATCGTCCGGAAATTCGAATTCGGAACATGGGTGTATTTTCTGACGAGACTATTTTAAGGAAAATTCTTGAAGTACCTAGTCACCAATAACAATGTTGGCGTGACAATGGCTTAATACCCAATCGCTACCTCAATTTCAAGCGTATTTTTGGGTGGTTTTGAGGGGAAGAAAATTCGTATTGTCTAACACTTTTCTGACAAAGGTGTATTTGGTATCAATTTCTATTGAACACTGAATCGAATGAGAACTTCGTGGGGTCAATAGCTTTAGTGTTTCTTAAGCTATCACAGCTTTCGTAAAGCGTTGTCGAGATTTTCGGAAATTTGGCACGAGGATATAACTCGAGAATTAATGGAACTACGAAAATCGTTCTATACTCGTTGGAATGGTCGTTAAACACTCAATTCAGGCGTACCGTTAGGTAATAATTTAGCTCTTAATTTGAAAATATAGAAAAATAAAAGTGATTAAAATTACAATAGTTGCTTCGGAGTTTTTTCTCTTATTCAGTTAAGAGTAAACGTTCACAAATGTTCTGACTAGTTTGTATAACAAATGGATGGTCTTCTTTAACGATTGCTGAAGCTTAGGAATAATAAACCAGTGTACAATCATTGGCTTCGTTTTTTGGTTTATTATTCAATAATAAAACATTGTAATCGCCCAAGAAAAAAATTTTTATAACCCCCCTCAAAATTTGATGTTTTACGTTTCAAGGCATGTAGAATCCGAATATCCAATAAAAAAAATTCTGTCTGTCCGCCGTACGCCGTACGCCGTTAGCAGTTTTCCGGCCAAACTGTAAAAGCTAAAAATTTGAAATTTTCACCAAAAATCAATCTTGGTCCTACGACGGCCCAATTCTTGAACCAACTTGCTAGCTCAATTTTAAGCGTATTTTTGGGGGGTTTTGAGGGGGAGAAAATTCATATTTTCCAAGGTTTTGCAGAAAAAGGTGTACGTGGTATCAAATTATAAAGATTTTTGGACGCTGAATTGAATGAGACCATCGCGGAGTCGATAGCTTCATTGGTTCTCGAGTTATCACAGCTTTTGTGCCGAATTTGGGAGATTTTCAGAAATTTGACATGGGGGTATAACTCGAGAGTTCTTGGAGCTATAAAAATCGTTCTATACTCATTGGAATGGTCGTCAAACACTCTTTCCAGCTGTACGGTAGGGCAAAAAATTTTTTTTAATTTTGAAATCAAGAAAAATAAAATAGATTAAAATTACAATAGTTGCTACGGAATTTTCCCCGATAGTTACCAATCTGTTTTTCGGTTGAAATGTTCACCTATTCTGAATAATGACTATCTGAAATGGATAGTCTTCTGAAATTTCATTTGTAGCGAAGGAATAATAAACCACTGTACAATCATTTGCAGCGTTTTTAACAGTTAATAGTGCGTTTGCCGTTGAAGCGGGTCGCACGCTGAATAATTCGTTGGTTATACATTGTTAATCAATTCGCTCCATTTGTGCGTTCTAATCAATACCTTAGGAATGGGCGATAGAATTGACACGAAAATCGGTTCAACAGGAGAGTGGATACTCCAAGGACATTTCTTCGTCGTGGGGTCGTTGGCTTATAGGGTGGAAAGCTCCTTAGGAGCGGCTGCGGGCGGGAGTCGAGGGCGCGGCAGCTCAATACGTACAGCATCCCTGGAGCCGCCCTTGTTCACCCTCCGCCGAGATGGGCCAATCGGAGGCCGTCACGTGACCTTCTAACGCGCACAGCATCCCGGGCAAAACAGGCCCAGTCGTCTCTGTGAAGTTGTTCGAGGCGCGCCGAAGAAGAAATCGGATCAATTTAATTGTAATTGGAATGATATTAAAAGAAATTCAAAAACTGTCGGCACTCCTTTGAAACAACAGGATTTTTCCTAGTTTCTCGGCCACAAAAAACGCGAGCTTAAGTTGTCGTCGTCGTCGTGACGGCGGCTATCGGCGGCGTTCAGAAGGAAAAGAAGAAAAGGCGGGATCAGGTTGTCCGTTTTAGCGATGGCATCGTCGATATCGACAACAATAAAGAGCATGTGCCACGAGTGATAGCAGTTCGCGTACGAATCTTGGAACCGTTGACGTGCAATTCAATGGGGGAGATAAAAGTAGCAACTGTCGAAGGGGCAGCCGCCGCTGAATGTACGAATTTGGACAACATGGCGACTCTGCCGGTGGGAGGAAGGCCCGGAGGACATCAGGCCGCCCCGCAGATGGAAAATAGCCCGGAATGCAATCCGGAATGCAACAACGTCACTAATAAGGAAATGGAAGCTAAGAAAAGTAAATCTCGAGAAGCGTCCACTCCTTCGGGCCAACAGGCGAACCAGCCCAAAAGGTACAGCTAACAAACGTACCATTGTTCTACCGCTCTTCTAACTACTCCTTTTGCTTCAGAAGTTTTCAGCGAAGAAATATTGTAGACCTACGAGTGGTAAAAACGTAAAAATTCCTCATGAAAAAAATTAATAAAATTTTTTTTCAAAAGAACTATAAATAAAGTTATATATTAAACGATCCACTTCAGAAGAATCGGATTTCACGAGAGAAACATAACGGTTCTATAACGACTAGAGGTTGCCCAAAGGGGCGAAAGTGCTTGGCCAAGTTGAATTAAAAACCGGAGAACCGTCACGTTGTTATTTTTCCCAAAACAACAAAATATGAAGAATATTTACAGATGAAATGCTTTTTTCAAAAGGGTATTTCGATCATTTCTGAGGAATATGGCATGTGTGCACGCTACAAAACAAGGTTGCATGCATTTACCATAGCAGTAGATGACATACAAGGGCCACTTCTTATTCATTAGACGAATGCATTAATTAGGCGTGCTTCCCATTTATGAATTAAAAATGTGGCGTTAACGAAAACAATTCGCCTTTGACTTGCCTGATTCGTTTGTATTTAGAGTTTTGTACTCGTTCAGCGATGCCTGCTCATTCAAAAATTCACGATAATAATAAATTATTGATAAAATGAAAAAAAAAAACAAAAAAAAACAAACAGAATACTACATGAATAACAATAACAAACACAACACATGTTTGAAACTTACACACATGTGTTACACAGGTTTTACAAAGTTAATTTTTTTTCTTCAATATTATTTCATTCATTCAAACTCACAGTGAGTATAGTTCACGTGAAAGTGAAAATGCGTCAGCATGTAAAATTATGGCGAGAGAAACATTTTTTGGAAGGAGTGGCTATAAACTACAAATCAATATATTTAGAGGACGAATTAGGTAATTTACAATATATGAGTGCAAGTGAAGGAGTGTGGTATAGCTAGTGTTTGTGTAGGAGGTGTGTAAAATGTAATAGCGGAAGACCAAAGCACAGCAATGCTGTTCGTCGTAAAGTTCAGCAACCTCTCATGTATGGAAGATTATTTTCTTTTGAACCTTATGAACGATTTATTAACTACCTACTCCTTCAGCATTGACTCCAAAAGACGAAGTAGTTAAATGATCGCTAATCGTTTGTCTGATGCTTAGAAGATTTGGTGATCAACATAAAGATCGCTAAAATGGCTCACTACGATCTCTTGTTCAAAGTTTCAAACAATCTTACTCACCATTACTATTCTCGAGACTACTTTGTCTATTCAGATTCATTATTTTTAACGGGTTTTGAATAGAATTTCCAAAAATCGTTACCCTAGTTGTAGATATAGCTTTTACAGATGACTAAGGGTACGTCGCCGCAGCTTGTATCAGACGTATAAATTATATCTGCCTACTATTTTCATAATGAAGTCAAACAAATCATGAGGAATCGGCATTGATATCGTTCTCACTGATAGAGATTTGAGTCCCTGAGTTGATCGGACGTGGATTGATTTCGAGCCACGGTAACTCCGATTTCCTCGGGTTGGGGTCAAAACTCATTTCCGGCCCGTAACCCATCTACCCTCCTTACCAGCCAATCTGACTCTCATCATATCCATTATTCCGGGTTGGATTTCAACCCTTCCGCTACTAACACAGGCGTGCGAAATTGCTGACTTGTTTCGATCGAATCTGAGAACCTATTTTGTTCAATTCTCATTTTTAAATATTCCAAATTCATAATAGAATGACCTTAAATTTTTATGTTCCATTTTCCAATCTGTTATTGTGATTTTTAAAGAAAAAATATTTCAAACCCCCTTTCAAAATATGAAAATTACTTTTATTCCAAAATATGACGGTGAAAGTAAATCTGGAGACTCTATAAGAGCTAAACGCATTGAATTTCACGAAAAAATAAGGTCCAACTGGTGGAAGATTTTTTTTCTAAATTCCTATTTCAAAATTAACGGATTTTTAGAGAAAATAAGACTTCTGACAGGGAACACAGGTTAAGGTAAAAAATCGTCGTTCGGTCGTAAAAAATGTCCCGAGCTATAAAAGGGGTCAACCGCAGGCAAAGGGTCAACCACGCGGCTCTGTAAAAAGGTTTTAAATATTTAAACTTCCTTACAAGAGTTGCCAACGCTGTGTGTCAAGTACAAGGGCTAAGTGCCTTCTTATCTTTGCGTGTCATCCGTTTTCTGCTCTTACGTCATCGGAGCATTTGAAAAGGGCAGATTTCATGAGGAATTTATTTTAGATGAAGACTAATATTCAGTTTAAACGATTTTGGGGTAATTATTTGATGAGTCGAGTGTACTTTTTCGCTCATTTTCCAACGTTCCGTCAAATTTGCGGAAGTGGTGAACGGGAAGTAACGTCATAAAGGTCGCTGCCAATTTTCTCGCTATACGTATGATATGCTCCAGTGACCTACAGTAGCAATGCTTCCCAGATGACACAAAGGCCAGGCAAGGTCAACGCGTCTGTTTGAGAAACTCTCCGTTTGTTAGAAGTTGGCCTGGAAGTTGGCAGTGACTGTCAGAGATACTGAGTCTCTTCATTCATGGGTAGACCTGCAGGAGAGTGACTATGTCAACCTCTATCGTTCTGCTCACTTTGGAATTGACAATTCGGGCAGCATTTATAGGGCTATAAAAAATGTTATAACATCTTGATACTAGTTTTTGTGTTTCACTATGTTTAGATTTTGATGAAGATGCTGGGTATGCTGATATATGTAAGAAAATTCATCAGGGAAAAACATGATTACATTAATTAGAATGAAGCGTTGAACATTGGTTTTTTTTTTTTTTTTTTTTTTTTTTTGTTGAGACGACTGAAATGAAATCCGGAAGTAATAACGGCCCGAGAAAAGTCTAGTTCAATTAATCAAGTCTTCTCGCATCTTTGACTTATCAACTTGAAACACTCCCACAAACGTCTATTTAGGCGATCGGGCGCCTCACAGTTTAGATAGACAGATTCGCCTTCGAAAGAGTTCAGACAGCTGTGAAAAAGGAAGTTCTCTGAAGGATTATCTTCGGCTATAACAACAGTTCAGCACTTCAACAAAGTTTTCTTCGCCGGATGATTTAAAACGCGTTTACGACGCCACCCTTTATATTTATCTCTGCTTTTAAGCGAAAATAGGATAGATGATTTGATTTTTACTGTCGTTTCGAAAACCGTTTTTGCAATATTGTCGTTGTTGCGTCGTAGTATATAAAAACGAACCGAGTGAGTGTAGGATAGTTTATTGTCTTATCCCTTGTCCTGAAATAATGAAAAACTGCGGTTAGTTTCGAAAAACCATCTTCGATGAACTTGATTTTTCAACATGTTTTCGAAGATTGTTGCGCATTCGCACTTGTTTGCCCAGCTATATGACGAGGGAATCAATCATTGAACAGCAAGTAGGCCATACCACTAAGTCTCATCCCAATGGACCGCACGTTCAGGACATTAGCGTTTCCGCGTTGATTCTCTTTTACTATTCGATTAATGAAACGGCTTAATTGAAACAATTACAACCAATCGAGTTGTGCGCATCCTGTGGGAAACGTTTTAACATCGTTGCTAGCCGAGCAATATGAACTATAGTGCAGCATCGTAATTATACGGCTTACATAGCGTCGAAAGTTATTTCAATTTTATTCCCTTGAGTTCGAAACAGTTTATTTCACATTATTTGCTATGGCGCACAGATGAGGATTTATGTCTAATGTTTGTTTCACGGGCACATTATTTTTCTACTATCATCAGTCAATTTTGATTTTAGTCTGCTATTCAGTTATACACGATGATTGTGTAGTGTTCGAAGAGACCAAAAATTTTAATTAATTTGTAATTTCATTTTTCTGTTGCAGGACGTCCTTGTTTATTATAATGAGCTTCATATACGCCAAACTCTTGGTTGTGATTTGTATAGCCTACGTCGTATCAGAAGTAGTCACGCATAGTTTACCGTTAGTTTACTACGAAGTGAGTATGATATTGAAATAATAAAACTTGAATACGTTTCCTGGGAGTGCGGGGGAGAAAAACCAGGCAGCTCATTCTCCGATTCTTTATTCGCTGCCCGAACGGGCGAAAGTGCTCGGCCAGCGAATAAAGAATAGGAGAAGAGCCACATGGTTTTTCTCCCCCTCACATCCCCCTACATGAAAAATACGACGACAAAGTTGAATAACTTTGTTAAAAAAAAAAAAAACTCATTACATTTTAGGATCGATTCATTTCAGAATTTAGACTCGCCACGCGCATTTACGTTTCGTAATTATTTTTATTAATGCCGATATTAATTATTGTGCTATATAAATACTGTGGAAAATTCTGTTTCAGGGGTTTTTCACTTACCTTTACGGTGCGAGCATATTATTCCTCCTGTACGTCTTCTGCTTCCTACTACAAGAGAGCGCGTGCTGTCAGGGCGGCGAACCAAAACCAGCGAAGGCGCCTAAAAAAGAGAAAAAAGAGAAAGAGAATAAGAAAAATCTGAAGAAAGAAAAAGAGGAGAAGGAAAAAGAGAAAAAGGAGAGGGAGAAAAGTGAAAAGGAACGAAAGGAGAAAGAGAAGAAAGAGAGCAAGAAGACGGGTAAAGACAAGGACGCTAAAGCTGGCAAGGAGAAGGATAAGTCTGGCAAAGATAAGAGTAAGGAAGGAACTCCAAAAGTTGAAGAACCCGCTCCACCACCACCGCCACCACCACAGGCCCAAAGGAATTCCAGATCGAACATATTCCAGGTGAGCCTTTACAAAAATAATCGCTTTTTAATTTACATATTTTTTTCACTTGAATTTCAATCGTTGGGTTTTTTGTTTTCAAGTTTCCTTTATTTTTAAATAGTTTCGATAGTTATTTAATCACGGTATAGAAGGAAAATTCGTTCTCAGTGGTAAAACTTCACGATCATCTGTACAATTTAGGCAATTATTGATTTTTCGGAAATTCTCATTTTTAACCGACTTCATTATCAAAATAATTACCTCCAATGAGATCATTAGGTTATGCAGATGGCGACGGAAATGGCCAAGACGCTAGCTTTAAAAATGTCCGTTTTCTTATCCATAGGATTTCCCTCTTCGAAAATCTCCTTCATGCTTTGGGCTTTTTTTTCTCCCCTAATTTTTTTTTTTAGTATTTTCTGTTGATTACCAAATATTGTACATTTTCATGATCAGAACGAAGTGTATCCGCGCAAAATGCGGGATGTAGTGAGGCAGAAGTCGCTCAGCGAGGCGGAAAACTGTCCAACGGTAAGTTTGAAAATGAGAACGTTTTGCTGTCCTGCCCTTGATCAGTTTTAAACTTTTTGTTTTGTTGGTTTCACATTTTTCCATCGTCTGTGCTGAACCTAACTGATTTCCTTCCAATAAAGCAGTGCTGCCAGATGAAAACCGCCAAACCGACTGCGAGCAGCGTAAACTGTCTCCCCCTTTTGATTATATTTCACCCGATTACCTTCACATTGAACGATTAAGAGCGATGTGAAGACTGTTGACCATTTCAAATAGGAAAGGATGCACGAAACGTCTGGTAACACTGCCTGAATGTGGGAACTTCCCTAACGACTAGATATTCATGTTCTAACAACCTAATTGTACATGGGAACCTGCACCTAATATTTGTGATCTGGGACGACACAATTTTCAACTTGCTTTCCCCTTCCTAGACCATTGAGATGGCGACTGTTTAAATTTTTTAATGAACTGAATCCTTCCAGTGCACACGAAAAGCTGGAAAATCATATCCGATTTAACGCTCGTATCGGAATTTTTCAAATGTGAAATGAGAAGCGTCAGAAATTATCTGGAACATGAACTGCACACTATTAAGTACAATTTTCTAGAGCAGAGGACACCATAACTTACCATCCTCCCAAAACTATTCATTAATCTTTTGGTTCAATACTCTACGATTAACCGTTGTACTTAATCGCTCAAGAAAAATAATGTTAACCCCTCAAAATTTGATGGTTTACGTTTCAAGGCATGTAGAATCCGAATATCCAATAAAAATTCTGTCCGTACGCCGTATTTATACAGGGGTTTATAGAAACTGTAACTAAGATAGTACGTTCATTTTTTGAAAATTCGGAACACACAGTCATAAAAACAGAATTTCCAACATCCTCCACATTCGACCATGCTGCCAGTATGATACTATTAATTTTAGCCCAAGTAGAAGAATATGAAAATAATTATTTTAATAATTTTAGCCGCATAATGTACTTGACCAATTTTTGCAATTAGAAAATCTTTGAATCGGACACGATTAGAAATGGAATAGTTTTCTAGTTAGGAATTTTTTTTCCAAATTTTTCCACCTAGCTGCTCTAATAAAATGAGTTTTTATCATGCATTCGATTTGAGTGGAGAATATTTTTCAGTTGAGTTTTGAATTTCTTTGGATTGGTTGTAGTTATTCAGTAATTGTTCAAAATTGGCTAAAAAAAATCGGATTAAAATTAGCCCACTTGGTTTTACCATACGTATGCTCAGATGCGTTTGACTTGAGAACCAAAACTTAGTTCGGCTGTCTCGTAGTATAAAGGTGTCATTGAACCCAATTTAATATCAGTAAGCGGCTTTTCCTCTTTTGAACGGTTGCCGTGTGTGCATGATGTTTGGAGCGTTCTGAAGATAAAAGCCGTCTGTCAGGCCTCGGAAGAGAAGAAAGAAGCCACGACGTATTCCAGAGCACGCTAGGCCGCCCTGTCTGGACCGAGTTGAACGCAAACTTCCAGTTCTTATTATATAATCAAATAGGACAAGGACCTCATTAATTTTTACAGAGGGATTTTCGCAAAAATATTTTTGAAAAATTTTTTTTGAGAATTTTTTAAAAACATTTTTAAAAATTCGAAGACAGTGAGATTATCAATAAGGATAATATAACAAAACGCTGAAAAGATGATACGTAATTATGAGCTATAGGAAGATAGTCGAATTGCTATACAGTTTAAACGTTATAAAGGTACGATAAGGTATTTAGATTTTCTAAGACCGCGAAGACATTATTTGGTACATTTCAGCAAACTTAGTTAAATAATTGAATAAGAATAAATGAATAAATATACATAGGTAAGCAACTGTAAACGATATAGATTGTTTCTAGATAACAATGACGTCAAACGGACCACAAAATGCTCATTGATCAACACATGGCTAATAATCCCGAAGAAAATCCATTTAAGTGTTTGTCCTGGGTCAAGCAAGGATCGAAAAAATGATCAGCTCAAAACATAGAAAGATAGTATTGCCCCCACCAACAAAATTAATCTTACTTTACAACCTCGATGGATATTCAGATATTTAAATTTTTTCGCCTATCAACGTGAAGATTTTGAATGAAAATGAATTAAAATCGTGAAAGAGATTAGCTCGATATTTCGACGGATATTACCGTTTTGTATGTTTCCCTACGACTTCAGAACCGATTCGTTGGCCAAATTCGCACCAGTATTAGCCCTAGAATCTGAGAGGGATCATACCGGCCGTACCGCGCATGTCGCTGAACAACTGCGCTTTTACTCACCCGCACACACACACGCCGAATGCGAGTCCTTCTACCTCTCGAGCGATCAATGCAATCCCGCAACTAAACATGAACGAGTGCTCGTCCTGCGTTGCTAACACTAGCACAATTCATCAATTTCGTACTACAAATAGTATAAACGATGCAATAGTGTTTGATCCAGCGACGCAAAGCAGCAATCGATGCTTAGTAATTAATCCTTCTAAGCACTTTCTCAAACCGAGACAACATCCCGTAATAAGGCCATTCTCGCGATTTAATTGAGCTGGGGTACAGTACGTCTATAAAGAGCACGATCGTGTTCACAGATAGTGTCACAGGTTTTGTAATTTACAGGAGTCAGTAAGCACCAGGGAAGAGCACAGGACAAGCTGGAAGCTGTTTTCCATAAACGTAGTTTTTAGAACAATACCGACAGGAAATAGAAAATTTTGAATTTTCGATATTTCTTGAATTTTCCAATTGACGCAGTAAAACTTCTGAAACGGATTATTGTTATTAAATTGTTTAAAATAAAGAAAATTAAACCAGTCTATAACTCGATTTTTTTCAGCAGCAAAAATGTCCAAATGTTGTTTTCGGTTAATCCATGTCTTTCAGAACTTGAATAACCCGCCTCGAATTTTTTGCCAACAACATACCATTACTGCATTTTCAAAAAATTGTTGAAGCTGCTGTTCGAAGTCTGTTTGTCAGTTTCATTTTAATTCAAAAGGAATATTCGGTTTACCGCCGATATTTATAAATACAATTCTACAGTAATTTATCACTGATGATTCTAGGGGATGGAGACGTTAAAAAAGAGCAAATCCGGCGACCAGTCGCAAGAAAGGCTTACGGACGCGTTGGACATCGAATCAGCAGCCATATTACCTGCTCCAACTGGTCATTCAGGCAGGAAAAGGAAAACATCACAAAATACTAACAGCCACGGCAGTTTCTTCCTTCGAGTGGGCGCTATCGGTGAGTGCCTTTTTTAAATGTTCTAAAATTAGCTTTCGCCGGAAAAATTAAATATTGTTGATTTAACGCGATTTTTACATTTTAGAGTATTACATTTGTTTTTTCTTCAGCTTTTGGCTTGGCTACGATGATTTACAATGGTTTGGAATTCGGAGCTTTCTTCGAGATACCATTCCACTCTTCCTGTTACCAGATTTTACGAGGCGTCAACCCGATTTTGCAGATGGTTTTCACTTTCATGCAGATGTACTTCATATTCATGAACTCTCGAGTGAGTTCTAACTCTACATGTAACGATCAATTTCTCCCGTTTGCATTTTAGTGGGGAACATTCATTGCGGGCATCAGCTTCCTGGAGCATTAATAAATACATCGCTTCCTTATTTTCTTCCAATACTAATGACTATTTTGGATTATTAAAGGATCAAGATTAATATTTTAGAGCTGATATAAAATTTGTTTCCCTACAGTTGAATATCCACCGATTCAAAGTGATCGCACGTTTCGGGCTGATGCACATTGTGGCGACCAATCTTTGCGTCTGGATTCGAACCTTGGTTTTGGAAAGTTTGAAGGAGGTTTCGTCATTTTTAGAGAAACAGAACATGACATCTACTGCGATTCCTGGTGAGTTAGCGAATCTATTTGAATTTTTGAGATATGAAGCTGAACTTGTGCAGATTTTGATTGCGAAATCACAAACTAGACTATAACAATTAGAAATGTTAATTATCTCAATTGAGAACTCGGAAGACCATTGAGAGGTTACTATTGGCCATCTTAACCCTGCAGCAGACATGTTATGCGCCATCTCATTGAATAAATCAAGCTGAGTCAGCTTAGTCCTATGATTGGTAACAAATATGAGAATCTTTCAGCCTGAATATAATCATCGGGAAAACACCAATCCAGATTCCTTTCCCCCCATTCCATGGTTACGATATTTACTTGCAGGCCAAGTGCAGAAAATCATCTCTACTACATTACCAACTACAGTATCCACTGTTGCTGACGTATTCCACCGTACAGCGCGTACCGTTGCATCAACGACGCAGAGAACTGTAGCTACTACAGTAGCAGCAACGCTTCCGACAATTATGTCAACGACCACAAGACCAACGACGACGACCCGACTGACAACTATGGCAACTACAACACCAACCACGCCATCAACTACAGCTTTCAACTATTTCGCTCGAACCACATTGAATCCATTCATCAATAGTTTCCTTCAGAAGAATTCCACCAGAGGTAAAAATCATGGCAACCCGAAGTCGTCCTTTTCGGCTTGAGGTTGATGGAACGAACCCCCAATCTGATTTGAAATTTCGTTACGTTCAATGGGGCTACTGATTTTTCCTTTTAACTCAGTGGAAGAACCATGAGCATTGGTAATTTTCTTTCTCATATTTCCAAAAAGCTTCAGCAATCCCTTGGCATAGGGTTAATTTTAAAGTCAAGAACTGCTCTTGAGAGGATTTTAAAAACCGAGAAAACGAATGAGTTATTGCACTCTCTCAATGTCACAGTTCCAATAGTAAATACATTTCATGTGAATCTCTCTTAATCCGAAATTCCCCAAATTCTTTTTCAGAAGTTGTATTTGCCAGAGTTAGTTTGGAGTAAATGGGTAACCTTCCAAGCCTCGAGCCACAAAATTACGGATCACTGAGGGCTTGCATTTTGCCTGCTGGTAGTTTCGTGCCCCTTATTATTTCTTCTTGAGGATGCTGCATGAAAGTTGTCCAAACTCAGTAGTGATTGACATTGTCCTG
The DNA here is from genome assembly GCA_037159825.1 of Tupiocoris notatus. Lineage (NCBI taxonomy): Eukaryota > Metazoa > Arthropoda > Insecta > Hemiptera > Miridae > Tupiocoris > Tupiocoris notatus. The sequence goes on from JASJUZ010000526.1 coordinate 120,228, forward strand.
CATGATTGTGGGTATTTCTTCTGACGATCTCTGCATGCCCTTCCTGCCGTATCCAATTTTTCCACAGCCTATGGTGCCCACGCAGTTAATGATGAATCATCACTTGGAAGGCTGCGACTGAGTCACATAGTATACTAGAAATGCAGCAGAACGATAATATCATAAATTGTCTTAACTCGTCAACGAACTTTAGTCTTCATGGAACAGCAATAATTATTTACGACTTTATGCGAGACATTTGAGTGTCATCCAAAACACAAACAATGCACGATCAATTCTGCAATAGGTAAGCTCACGTTAACCAACCGATGAAATAGTAGGCTATATCATTCTCAACTGACTTTGGAACATTCAGCAATGGGGCGAAGATGTTCGTTTCGGTCTCCAATGTATCACAATGTATGAATGAAGTGAAAATGGTTGCACAAATGTATTGAATTCCAGCAGTTCCAATTGCAGATAATCATGCTATCAGTCCACGTGCTGAGATGTGTAGTACCGGTTTTGTGTGTGCAAAAGAAGATTAATAGCTATTTAAGGTAGGCGTACAACATGAACTCAAAGCACTCTGAAGCTGCATCTGTCTGAGAATCTGGGCGTTTGTTGAGTCGAATCCAACAGCACTGTGCTTATAACAGAAAGCTTGCACCAATTGTAAAAGGATGGTCTAATTAAGGGATAACACATGCACACATATACTAGAAACAGGATCAAGCTCAAATGACTAAAAGGTTCAACGACAACAATGTACTTGCACGGGTTACTTTTATCACACAAATTGACAACTCTACAATGATTGCAGTTGGCAGAACATGCCCTGCATGACAAGCTATCTATTTTCAGGCGTCTCCTTATTTCAATTGTGATGATGATCACCGACTAGTTTTTCTGAGCTAAAGTGAGAACTCAAAGTAAGGATCTACCAGTTTTCTTGTGCAGTAGATTATCTACTGTAGTATTCTTGTACTACCCCTCCTCTTCATAATAGCTAATCCTCAGCTAGATCAATTTTTTTTTTTTTTGCAATGCAGGACCACTATTTTGGTGTTATTTTTCACGAGCATGGTAGTTCTAACCACCAGTTCTACCTGGTTCCTAACTGGAACCAATTGTGTCAATGGAGCCTTACTAATTTAAAATACAAAACCTGTGCTGTTTTTGATTGGTCGGTTATAGATAGCATCGGTGGGTCCAGGACATTTCCAAATTGGGATGAAATCGGCCAGTCTCCTCTGGCGCCAGAGGCACTCATCGATCAAAGATCTCTCTCATCAGATAACTGCGGACGGATGAATATTATGGGTACCATCGTTCAGGATTCAGCACCATATCTGTTTCCATTTATCATCGAGTATAGTTTGATCGGAGCTGCTGTCATTTACGTGATGTGGCGCCACATCGGGAAGAATCCAAGGTGAGAATCCAGAATAATAATGAACCTGCGACTGTTATGCGATGACAAGACCACATTCCCTAGGCTCATATCACCAAGTTATAATGGACGTTGAAATACTGAATGATACAAATCTTTCATCATTTTATCAATCAAGGGATACGAACTGACAATAGAAATGGGATTTGGGACATTACATTTTATGGGACTGACAATTGCAGGTACCACGGTGATGAAGATTTAGAACATAGACTGGAGGTGATCTTGTCCAGGCGAGCGGTGGCCATGGCACATGTGCAACAAGGCGGCAGGATGGATTGCGTTGGAGCTAGCAAAGGGCTTTTCTTTGGATTGCTGCTGCTCGTTGGCTCACTCATCTGTCTCATCCTCTTCTTCGTGCTCATTCACAATGAACCGCTGAAACTTCTGGCGATCTATTTGGCCGATGCTTCCCACTGTATTCTCATGGGCTTGTCACTTATTGCCATCATCATCGGGTTCATCAGGTAAGAGCATTATCCATGCCTCTCACTTTGAATAAATATATTCCAATATTTACTAATAAAGTTATTTCCACTACGTATATAGGGATATTTTTTTCACAAACTGTTGATTTTTCAGGATTCAACATCTCAAGTTCAGGTCCGACGAGTGCAATGATCTCAATGACATCCTCCTTCGAGTTTCCGCTTTTGGCCTCTTCGTCTATGCCGTGTTTAGCATCATTGCTGGCTCATTGAACGCTATGACAAGCGAACCGAATCTCCTGGTCATGGTCACTGGCATCCTGGCTGTTTTACAGGTGAGTTGAAGACTCAGAATCAAACAGCTGCAGCGAAGTAGGAAAAGCTACTCCTTTTATGTTAGTCTGAGTGAACGCATTGTGTTTACAGGTGGTCCTGCAACTGCTGTTCATTTCGGACATTTCGAGAAGACGAGTTCACCTGCCAGAGCACGATCGAAGCAAACCTGGCCGCCAGATTGTTACGTTTTTGCTTATAGCTAACATCACGATGTGGATCATATACACTTTCGAGACTCAGAAGGTGGTGGCGAATCCGGTGCAAGTAAGTATATTCTGGGTTTAGTGCAAGGAGGGAATTTTGGAAATACGGTTCCTAAAACACCAATATGCAAGGATCAGTGGCGTAACTAGAGTTGACTCATGGGGGGGGTTTACCCCCTCATGGGGGGGGGGGTTGATTTCAAAAACTGAACATGATGCACTTATAGCAAGGTTTAAGCTATGGGATGCACAATGGACATATATATTGCAGTAGGATGCTCTTCCGTTACATAGGCCTGTGCTCCGATGAATTTTCCACTCATTGCTGAGGCCCCATCATATCCTTGTCCTTTTTTAAAAAATATTTCTAAGCAATGGGGGGGGGGGTTACGTCCCCAGTAACCCCCCCTCGTTACGCCTATGGCAATTTTTTTTATATTTGTGTACCATTGATGAAAGTATGGATTGAAAGCTACTTCACGATGGGCGCTCCAATTAAATTAACTAACTTGTTTTACAATGTTGAAATAGAATGGGCACAAGCAGCAATGGGTCGCAGTGTATTTCTGTCATGATATCAAAATACTTGAGACGTTATCTATTTTGCTGTTACTTCGAAGTGAAGCTCTCTCTATCAGTTTTTAGCTTTCACTTCTTCAGCACCTTATGAGGCCTTAGCAATTAACAATTTTACCAGTAGATTAAAATAAAACTAAGTCGTAATTTCCCGAATTTCGTTCGAAAATGTTTACACCGAAATTAAGTGATGAATTTTTTCCAGCTCGAATTCTACGGTTTCCTGGCGTGGTCGATGATACAAAGAGTCACGTTGCCGCTTTGCATTTTCCACCGGTTCCACTCGGCAGTGACCCTGGCAGAAATTTGGAAGACCAGCTACAAGCCCAGAATCGACTAGATAAGACTACGTTATCAGTTTAGCTTAGAGTATTGTTCTAAACAAAGAATTATTGTATAATGATAGAGATATTTTTTCGTTCAGTCATGGCTACGTTTGTGATTTAAAAAAAAAAAACTTTACAGTACGAAGGAAAATTCTGCCAAAATCAAAATTAGACGCAATTCAAACCGCTTTTACTGTCCCCCATTGCGATGACCTGTATTTGCATCCAAATTGCAGACGAAGCCAATTTACAATTTAGAATTCCCAAAAAAATACGTCGAGATCAACTTGAGTTTTGCCAAAAAAAAAAATTGCTCAATCTCATTCAGAAGTTGGGGAGGTAAATTCTTCGAAAGAAAATTGTACATCGGCTTCTGAGTTGGTCTGTTATAAATCGTGTTGAAATAGCGTAGGAATTAGAGTTAAGGAGTATATTTCATCATTTTTGTAATTAAATTTAATCGCTAAGGAGAAACGTGTTAACGTTGGTTAAATATTCGACTTTTACTGCTGATGATGACGTTGAAAAATGTTGGAACTTCAGTTTGACGCGACTGTGTCCGAAATGGATTATGAAGGCTTTGATTGGAATTTAAACTTTGACTGAATCGAAAAGATCTGAGGGCTAATGTAGTCAGTTCTTGGCGACAGTTCTGAGGACAATGGGTGGCTAAAAATGATTAGTTGGATAGGCTAATATCAACATTGAACAGTTTCGTTTGATCGCATTTTTATTAAAAGCACGAAATAATGCCAAATTTTGTAAAGTGATTTTTTCCTAACTTCAAGGGTTTTTAACTCTTTTTTCTCGGTTGAAATCAACTGTCGCCTAGGACGTGAATAGACCCTGGAAATGCGAACATTTCGTGCGATGCGGATCAAAAAATGTTTTTGAAAAGGACAAGAATTTTCACCATGTACCTGCGGTTCTCTGATATTGAAACTAGTCTAGCCTGTGGGCTCGAATCGAGCGATAAATTGCGATAATTTGCTATTGAGAGTTTGGATTACCGGCGATGGACTTCAAGACTTTCCAGTGTTAAGCATTTAGTATTTTCATTATCATTGCACCTGCATTATGTGCCATAAAGGTTGTTACTATTGTTTGCATTTTTTCGTTGATAATTCGAAAAAGTTCAATTCCGCTCGTGAAACCTCCTCGTTCCTTATTTTGTCACTGCGTACAACTTTTCAAATAAACACAAATTGTATCTGGGAGGAAATTCATTTTTTCCCAATTAGATCGTTGTGAACATATTCAACTTCGGTCATCCTGCGGAGTTAAGGTCCGTATTTGAAGGAAATTATCGAGTTGTTTATCACTTACGAGAAATAACTGGAGACTTCGAAACTATTCAGAAAAACGTCAATGTTCAAAAATGCATTTAATTTGAAAATAACCGGCTTCGCATCTCTAAAATTGATGCAAACAAGAGTGAGCTGTTAGTCCAAGTTGGATACGCGTAAATTAGTGAGTTGATTTTAGTTTCCATTGACGCGCCATTCCATTGAAAAAATTACAAACCCTTGTAGCGGTAAATAGATTTGAAAAAAATTTCATAACATGGTTGTATTAATTACCTGACTGCTACGCCCGGATCACAATTTATGTTTGTAATGCAATTTCTTCGGGCTTTTTCGGGGCAAAAACCAATTGTTTTGGGTCCACGCTCTAAATAGGTTTTAATACTTTTCTACTATTTCATATTGAAATTTAGTACTCTACCAAGTAAAAGAACACTACTTCCATTTCCAATGTAAACATGGAAGTGATAATTGATTTTTTCGTAAAATTTCTAACCGGCGCATAACAAATATGCGGACGAAGCTCATCCGTTGAACAGCCATTGATCAATCGATTGATATTGAAGAAATCCGATATTTATGTAAATAGTTAGTTATTATCATTATAGATGTGATATAACAATAACGATAAAAATGAAACTGTATTTATTACCAAAGTGAAATTTATATTTATTTCTATTTTGTAAATAGAGTGAACAAGTTTTTCCCCCCCACTTTTTGTGTCTGATGAGTTGGTACTCGGCGGTTTTCTCATGTGTTGGATGAATAAAATGTTTATTTTTGTGTTGCATTATAGAGTGTATAACGTTTTGTCAAGAATTTCGTCGAACTTTACGGCGGTAACACTTTTTTCTCAATGACTATTCACAGTTTTTACGTTGCAAGTAATTTCTATAAGTAAGTGATTTTATTCGTGATTATTCCAAGCACATTGTAGTAGTTTTTCGACAGAACAAGAACAATGAGGGCGCTAGGGGAGGCCAACGGACTTATAAGAGCTGTCAAATCCTAAAAACATAACGTGCGGTTACAAGTTCACGGGAAAGTGGAATTCTTCAATTAAATCTTCGTTCTAATATAAAATACAAATTAAAACTCGCCTGAGACGATACATAATGGAACACCAAAACACCCCTAGCTGCCGAAAGAGAAGTGAACTCTGTATCTATGAAGACTCTGTGAACTCATTAAAGAATTTAAAAAAAACCACCCGAATCAAGGTCGGTGATTTTTTATTATAGGCATAAAATATTAATTGTTGTACATTACCAGCTGAAAAGAAAATAATCGCATTTATTCTAGCGTAACTGTTACGATATAAGCGTAGATTGAATAAAAATAAAGTAAAAAACTTGAAAAAAAAAATTATAAATAAACTTGAAATTAAATGTTTTGGCTTCCGTGTAATTTGTTAACTGGTTGAAATTTTGAAAATTAAATAAAAAATAAGTAAATTATGGTGATTAAAAGCCGTTGTACTACTTATGATAATTATGCGTACCTATGATGGCTTGTCAATTTTGTAATCGTTGGAATCAGAGTTAAATCAATTTGCTGAAACTCGAATTTTTCAGCCAAGTCTCCTGCTCCAATCTTTAGCTCGGAACAAACGAGAACAGTATTTTACACATTTTTTATCTTCAGCTAGCTACTGCAGTAAAATTTTGTATATTTACATTTGAAAATGAAAAACACACCGGTTTCCGTAGGTTTCAAGTGATTATACTGAGGTTAATATTTTTGAATACCTATCTCAAAAAAAAAAAAAAAAAAAAAAAAAAAAAAAATTGGTACTTATATTAATGAGAAGACTTTTTGTTCGACAGTTTTTCGATTCTTTTGACCAACAAAAATCGCGTTTCTCACAATTGTGAATCTGGGTAGAGTTACCTGCTGGTATTTTTGAAGACGACTGTCTTATAGAAGCATTTACGGATAAATCTCTTTTCACTGCCACGTATCGTATTATTTTCAAAATCTAAATTGTTAGAAAAGTTTGAAAAAAAAATTGTTTCTGATTAGTAAATTCCAACTTTCACGCATTCCATACGTTCAAAATCAGGAAAGAAATGCATTTTAAAATATACTACGTTGAAAATACTTCGTACTGTCTCCGGAACATGTTTTGGGCCAACTAAGAGCTAAAGAGTAATTACCTACTTAAATTTGTTACATTTTATACGCATTCCCATGTCGAACTTATGAGCTTTAAATTTAATTTATCAATCGCTTTAATAGTGATCACATAATTATTTTGTTAGTGATTGGAAAGAACTTCTATCTCGAGACATTCCTCGTCCGTTTTGTACTGACATGTGAAACAAAAACGGTCCAACAGTCGAGGGAAGTAAAGATTTCATCAAGTGAATAGTTGACAAGAATGTTTTACTGCAATTGTTTGTCCAACAGCGATGAGGAGACAATGTTCTTACTTGTTTGACCCTGTTCGGGGTGACTAGCCATTTTAATGTATACCTATGACATAGTTTGACTTCTTAACTGTTTTGTACCTTGCCATGTACAATTATGGAATTCCAAAAAAAACTACATGATTGAGAAAAAGCCATAAAAAGTATTTGAAAAATTTACAAAAACCAAATAAAAACAGAATAAAATATTAAGGGCGTTGTAATTTCCTCCGATTCTCGACTCATAAAAGCTCCTCTTTTTCCCGAAAAGCTGAACTAAGGGGCTCCTTAGTTCTCGTGTTTTAAATATTATTTGTGAAACAAATTGTTGTCAATAAATATTAGGCTAGCTGGATTAGAGGCTTTGTTTTTCCATATTTTCGGTAATTAATTCTTTTTGATATTGACGTCAAAGAGGTAATACACGTAAGAATTGTGGAATACGACCTCAATCTTCGTCTAAGCTAAAAATTTCTGATGTGACATTGATAGGTACGTGGAAATTAACACGGAGAATTACTCAGCTGTGAAAATTAAATTCAGTCGATACTTTTACCTAATTTTGGCACCCCGATTGGGCTACGGTCCTTACTGGATTATTATATCGACTAAACTATAACGTAGCTAGGGTTGTACGGTTGCCAAGAATAATAAACAGTCGTCATAGCTTCATTGGGAATGCTCTAAACGTACACAATCCACCGGCTCATCTGCGAGCATTGTTGGTTTGATTTCAAGATTTTCTAAAAAACTGTCGACGAAAATGTATCGTGTTGAGAAAGTTTGAAATGAGACGCCAAAGCACAGATGAGGACGGATGTCCGATTTCTGAATTTATCGGGCCTACTGTTACGCCTTGGAGACCCGCGCGTCCTGATGAAAGAGCTGCGACCAAACAGCCGGCATGGACGAAGTACAAATTGTCCAAGGTGAGCATTATACTAATTAAAGTTCTCGCATTGAACCTACAGATTGGCTAGTTATCTTTTATTTTCAAATGTTTTATCAGGGGACTAACAAAGCTGTGAAGAATTCAGCATTTAGTTATTTAGCCCTTTCAAGCGATTCAATTAGTTCTTTCTAGAAACGCATAAACTTTTTTAGCCTCTTGATCGAGAATAGGGTTTATATTGATGGAGAAAGCATTTGGTGTGATACAACAATAAGGCTTCATTTCACTGCTGAATTATCTCCTTGCGATCTAATTTTATTTGAATCGACGTGGGGATGAGGTTGAAATGTATGCAGCGACGTTATCTCATTTTAAACTTCTAATTATACTTTTAGCGCTTTTGCCATTAAGTCCTCTTCAGGAAACATCTTCTTCATAAATTAAAAAAAAAAATAGGTCCTGTAAGTAGCTCTACAAGTCTGGGGTTGTCATGAATAGGAAATTTCTAAAACGCGTCCGTTTTTTGTACTTTGTCTTTTAGAAATTTCCTATTCATGACAATCCAAACCTTGTGGAACTACTTACCTATTTAAAAAAAAAATTTATGAAGGAGATGTTTCCTGAGGAGGCCTTGATGGCGAAAGCGCTGGAAGTATAGAAGTCCTAAATGAGATAACGTCGCTGCTTACATCTCAAACTCATCCCCACGTCGAATCAAATAGATATGCGACAAATCACAACGGAACTAATTTTATAGTCAGGCTTCGAGTACCACAGGCCAATGGATCGGATGGGCGTCGCATTCACACCTACTACTCGAAGATTACAGCTGGACTGCTTGCCGCCTCAGAAGAAAAAACTCAAGCCCACAAACGTGAGGAATGAAAAGGGCGAATTGCAATATCCCCCTGAAGGCTGGGAGGATGATGTCGATTTCGAACAAAAACGACAATTGAAAAAAGCTGCCGCTGCTGAGAGGCATAAACCAGGAGTCGTCTCTTTGACGGTGAGAAACAGTAATGGCACAGTTCAGGAGTGCGATTCAGAAAGCACGTGTAAATATTGGAAATAAAAGTTCCTTCTGAGGATGGAGAGGAGAACGTCTAACTTCGGGCCTTTAGTATCTAATAATTTTCTACATTTCAACATTTCAACATTATATACACTTACATCAATAAGGATTTTTTCCTTGTCGCATTTTTTAGGTTCAGGGGTGTGACGGAGAGAATGAGTCGCCTGGTTTTTCTCTCCCTTACACCTCCTGGACAATTTAGTTACATTACTCTCTTTCGAGATTCGATCAGCACAATTCCAAATCCACCCATGAATTCGGAAAAAAATTCGATCGATATATTAAAAAGTCAGTAAATAATTATAAATAATTCCAATTTGCTTAAACTCAAAACGTACATATAATTTTTTTTTTTTTTTTTGCTGAATTAGAAACTACTATCTGGTGAATATGCGAGAGAGAAAAAGGCGAAGGAAAAAGAGCTGCAAATGAAGCGGAAACAAGAAGCTAAAATGAAAGCTTTGAAAAAGCAAGAGGAAGAAGCGCGGAAAATGAGGTTTGTGCGATGTCTTGAGAAGTACTTAGTTGAAGACTGTTCGTAATAATTTTTTCCATAGTGAAAACTTCCATTTTATACCCCAGCCAGTTAGCATCGATGCAAGCAGCATGCCCAGTCGACCCCGACGATCAACGAGCGCATATGTTGAACCGAATATTGACCGAAATTTCCAAACCGGTTGAAGTCGAGAGCCTAAGGAAAATTTATTTGCTCATAAATTGCGTAAGTATTTGAATGATGGAGAATAAGATGTCGGGTTTATCGATAGCATGAATCGTAGCCAAATTGATCTCGGAGACGTCTCTGACGATAAAAGTCGACAGAAGTAGTTTAAAAATGTGGATTTTCTTCAGATTCTAGTGAAAAAAGATATTTAACTCGAATCCTTCAAACAGTCTTGGCGTCATTCAATTAAAAAGCTGTTATTTAATTCTACAGGAAATGTCGAACGATATGGTCGAGCAGTTTAATACCGCTAGGCTCGATGATATTGTCAACAAGTTATCGGCATCGACCAAATTCACAAATCGACAGTTCATTTTGAATTTGAAAGCCGAGGTTATAAAAAATTATTATCTCGCGTTGAGAACGGCCGTAGTAGAATATTTACTCCAAGATCCGCAAGAGAGGAAACGCCATGAGATTACTTCGTTGCCGTTTAAGTTCCCTTCGATTGTGATCAGAGCACCGGTGTCATGGCATGCGTCCGCAGTCGTTAATGCACAACGATTCGAATACAGATTCTACGGAGGCCATCCTGCTGTCCTCAAAATAAGGTCCCTTTTCGAAGAAAAGTGAGTTCACACTGGATTCTTTTCTCGAATAAGCATCCCATCTATAGTTTTGGGCCCTAGTCGGTATGAAATAATTTGAATGTATGGCTGCTTATTTTCAAGGTACAAGAATATGCTAATAGTCGACGTACAAACTGAAAACCTTCCCTTCGATCCTATGGATTTCGCAAAAATGCTCCATCTGAAGTGCACCGAGGCCAGAAACAATATTACAAACAAGTACGAACGTTCCCACACGCAGTATGGCTTAACGAGCGAATTTTTTTTAAAGCATATTATAGAGGGGACTGTTTGAAAAATATTATAAGGAATATAGAAAGATTTTTATATACGCTCATAAATGCTCGAGTAATATTATTGTTACGTGCGTATGCATTTTTCCAAAACTCATATTCCATTCAAGTGCAATAACTCGAGAACCGATAAAGATACTGATACGGTTGAGGTTCATTCAGCTGGAGAAAATACATGCATTTTAATTCCCAAATAGGTCCAATCTGAAAACCAACCATCGTTCCGAATCGGTTTCCCAACGAAATCATTATTACTTTTGGAAAGTAGGATTTTCCGCTAAAAGATTTCAGATTTTTATTACGGCAGTTATTGTGCAAAGTGACACTCGCACACACTAAAAATAATGTAAAATTCGCTAAATGAGTATCGTTGAGTTTGGCAGAGTATATCACCAAATTGGATTTGCTATGCACGAGGGCTAGACAATTTGAAACTGGCCTCATCCAGACCGGTAAAATCACCAGGTATGCTCACTGGCAGATTGGTATGCAACGCAAGCTGCACATCTGATTGAGCATGGCCAGTTTTCTTAATGTCATAGCCTTCAGAGTCCTTGACCTGCCATAATATTTTGAGGCATCTCCGAAAATAAAATGCACGTCGATCAATTCCTCAGTTGGTTGGACGAAGTGGCAGACATTTTGCGCAACATGAAATCCACATGGGTTCACTTGGGTCCCAAAAGTGCCGGAGGATCTCAAGAGCTGATATTGCGCTTTTTCTCGACAATCAACTCACTGATTGCTCATCAACTTCGTCGGATCGTGATGAATTCTATAAACCATTACTACGCTTTCCTCATACAGTACCAGGTGATTGAATTCGATGGAAGTTTGTTATTAGTGGAGTTTCTTTGTGCTTAATGTTTCTATTCCGTAGGATGGTAACCATTTGAATTCTGGATACGTCGATTATATGTTCCCGCGTCTGCCGTTTTTGACTGTCAAAGCCATTTTGGAAAATGATGAAGCCATATCGATTGTCCCGAGTTCGAGCGAAATCAGAAATTCAATCAGGAACGTTTTCCCCAAGATTCTGCACGTTTCCAAAAACGTTCCCGTGATGCAAAACTACGTATTTCATGGTTCGCCCTCTGTTGAGACATAACTATTTCTCCCTTCACTCTTAAGAGGACTATTTAGCAACGCATTGTTACAGATTATCAGGGCGAACAGAAATTCATATCGCCCGTTCGTTCATTTGAGAAAGAAGTCAAAGAAATGATAGAAAGCGTCACTAATATCTATGTGACTAATTCGTCAGGAGCTGAAGAATATTTGGATTTGTACGAATCTTACGAGTTTATCTTCGACGGGAAAGCGCAAAACGACCTGAACAAGCTTTTCGCCACTCAACCCTTTCCTTTATTAAAGGTAACTCGATAAATCGATAAATACTGGTGGACATTTCTGATCGATGTGATCGACCCAGCTCGAAATATCAATTCCGAGACTTTTGTGTTCTGCCAGCTCGTTCTGATTAATGAGCTGTTGAAAATGCCTCAAAAGCTATATGTGTGAACGTCTGAAAAGTCGAATTCGGAACATAAGTCCTATTGGAATGAATTTTAGTAGTAAGTCGAGAATTGAATCGAATTTTAAGTGGTTTAAACTTTTAGTTGGTGATTGAATTGCTGGAAATTTGGACATTTTTGTTATTTTTCCTTTTCATAGTTTATTTTACAGGCAAATAATTTTGAAGTTGGTTTTATTATTTTCAATTTTTTTAATTCTTTGTTCAATAACAGTTCTACCATTACGAAAAAATCTAAATCTTAAATTTATACTTGGTTTATACCTGTTACCAACTCAACATGGAAGTACATTGTGATTTATGCACTCCACTGTTTTTTTCGCCTTGATGAAACATCGAAATGATTTTTCAGGCCTTTATAATGAACTGATATAATGATATGATATGATGATAACTAATATAATGAACTTTCAACACGGAAAATGATTAGCGTTGGTTATACCATTTCAAGGAATGGGCTCGTCAAATCGATGAATACGATAATTTGAAATTAGAACTTCTTGAGCTGAGGAGGAACGTCCCGTTGAATTTGATAAACTTGGACTGTTTCGAACTCAACGACGCTCTAATACAGAAGGTCAACTATCTGCGAGAACAAATTACCGACCATTTTGCCAACTTGTTGAGAGAGCACAATACTGAGTAAATTTCGCAATCCTAATATTACAAACTTAAGGCATCCCGATGCCTTTCCAAGCGTAATTCCGTGACATTGTGGGACTCCATTAATTATTACATTGAAATCTCAGAATTGCAGCTACATTCGAGAATATCAGCAAAAGAGCGAGCGAAATGCCAGACACCACGGCTAAGCTAGTCGAATTGATGAATTTTATACTCGACAGTCGTGACAACACTATGTACAAAATGAGGGTGAAATTGATGAAAACTGCTGAATATTTGCTGTTTTTGATGGAGCACGCCATCCTCCAAGGTAGAGTCTCGTTTCACCATGAAAAGTTTTCTGTCAAGTTGAAGCCTCAAAATCATTTGAAAACTTCACATTTCAGAGGAAGATATTTTCCTTAATGCCAAAGTCTTCGTGTATCCGAAAGATATGGAAATTGTTTTGGACACGGCACTGCACAGGATCAATATTCAGAAAGAAATCGTCGAATCAGCATTGAAAAGTAGAAGAGCGAATTTTGAAATCAAGTACGTCAACAATTATTGAACTCGAAAAGAATCGCGGTTGAGGAGTGTGTGAACAATGATCAGAGCGTAGTTATTATATCATGGATGGTTGAAGTATTCTTAAGGCCGTATCACACGACAGACACTTCCCCCGTTACGCCGGCACAGCAAAAAGATTCCTCCGAGAGATCTTTTGTACGTTGCAGTTGGTGGGAGAGCCGAGTACAACTCGAGCCACTCTGATTGGCTGATCCGTTCGCCCCTCTCTCAACCGCGTCCATGTCGACGTGCCGGTTTGGGGGGTGTTGGGGAGAAGTGTCTGTCGTGTGATACGGGCTTAAGAGGACATTTTACCCTTGAAACAGATTGGTGGAGGATACAAAACTATTGGAGACGTTTAGAAAGAAAGATCCACCGATATTGACTATGGAGGAAATGACCACCAACGTTGACGAGGTTGATGTGTTGGTCAAGGTTTTGGAGGAAGATAAAATCAATGCTGAGGTAAAATTAGTCATTATTTCTTGCACACTAGAAAAATTCTGTCTGGACGTGTCGGAAGATTGTTCCGATGCGAATATGTTCGCGTCCAGTCCAACACATCTGGACAGAATTCTTCAGCGTGCCTAGTACCATTATTGCGTCTTTACAGGCGATCAACACGGAGGAGCAGCTTTTGGGTTTCGATGTATCGCCGTTTACAAATCTGACGCAAATGGTCAACAACGTCGATCCTTTCTACAAACTGTGGCACACAGTTCTGGATTTCCACCAGAGCTACGACAAATGGATGTACGGTAATACCAAAGAGGATCAAAATGCTGTGAACATTCGTTCGAGAGACTGATTTATGGAATTTTTTTCTGGATGAAGGCTTTCAGTAATAAGTCAATCAAGACATCAGCTGTATCGACATTTTTCTGTTCCAGGACCATTTATGGGCTTGGACGCAGAGGATATCAAAGATACCGTCGAAAATATGTACAAAACGTTGTACAAATTGTCGAAAACCTTTTTTGATGTCCCTGGTTCGAAAAGGGTCGCCGAAACTGTGCGGGCGAAAGTGGATAAGTTCAAGCAGTTTTTACCCGTGCTTCAGGCAATATGCACACCTGGGATTCAAGAGCGCCATTGGAAGGACGTAAGTTGGACTGGAGTTGAAAAAAAGAAGAAAATGGATAGGGTTCGAAGCGATTTTTCTAACCGGAAATTCGATTTTTCAGATAAGCGATGCAATAGGCATGGAACTGCATCCCACAGAAGAGACAACACTTGCAGACATGATCGAATATGGTCTTAGCAAGTATATAGCAAAGCTCGAAGAAGTTAGCTTGGCAGCATCTCGCGAGTTCACTTTGGAGAAAAATTTGAAAAAAATGAAAGACGAGTGGGCGGAAGTTCGGTTCGAGCTGATACCATTCAGGTTTGTCATTGATTACCCAGAGATGCCACCAGAATGAGTCTCAAAAAAAGTCAGGCTCCTCATATTTACGATTTTTTAAAATTCGAGATAAGAAAAGTACAAAACGCAGATCTAAAACGTATGAATTTTTGAAATAGGGACACCAAAGTGAAGATTCTCTCGGGAGTTGATGATATTCAAGTGATGCTTGACGATCACATCCTCAAAGCCCAAACGATGCGAGGATCATTGTATGTAAAACCGTTTGAACAGGAAATGCAAGAATGGGAAGAGAAACTGGTATCAATGCAAGACATTCTGGACAGTTGGGTTCAAGTGAGTGAAAATTTGAAGAGCGAGAGACAACTCAAGTTGAACAATTAGATCACTTTCGGAGCATTTAACATGTTTATATGATATCACTGTTCTAGGTTCAAATCACATGGATGTATCTGGAGTCAATTTTTGGCTCTGAAGACATAATGAGACAAATGCCCGAAGAGGCGAGGGCGTTCCAAAAAGTCGACGTCGCCTGGAAGGAAATCATGAACAATACAGAGAAAGATCCCATCGTCCTGAATGCCACAGCTGTGCCCAAACTGCTGCCAACGCTGAAGGAACTCAATCGACTCTTGGAAGAAATTCAAAAAGGACTCAACGATTATCTAGAAAAGAAAAGACTGTTTTTCCCAAGGTAATAATCAGATTTTGGTGAGAATGAAGCCTTTGTAATGTTTCTGCTTTCTTAAGAGTAGTAGAAGACAGTGAAGAAAAGATTACACAAGATATGGAGTTATCAACTCTAATACTTCTCTTTTCTCAGGTTCTTCTTCCTGTCCAATGGAGAACTTCTTGAGATGCTATCCGAAACTAAGGATCCATTGAGGGTGCAGCCGCATTTGAAAAAATGCTTCGAAGGCATAGCCAAATTGGATTTTTCGCCAGAAGTCATAGCTTTGGGAATGGTATCGGCTGAAAATGAAGTTGTCGCTTTCGTTAATCAAATCAATCCAGCCGAAGCAAAGGTGTGATAATGAAACATATGTACATTTTCTCATTGGCATGTCAATCCAATTTAATTGATACCGAAACGTGACCAGCTTTCTGCTATTTCGTTTTTACAAGGGCTTGGTCGAGAAGTGGTTGGCACAAGTCGAAATGATGATGATCGCGTCTTTGAAGGATATTTGCTACGACGCGGTCAAAGCGTACAAGAATACTGCTCGAGCTGAATGGGTACTTGCATGGCCTGGTATGGTCATAATTTGTGCCAGCAGCGTCAACTGGACCACCGAAGTTACACAGAGCATAGAAAATAAACAATTAAAGGTGAATTATGCCAAGTGTAATTTAACGAATTCACCTTGAAAACGATGGCTTGGTTTATACGATGGCCGAATTTCCAGAAACAAGTCGACAAGAGTGACAAGCAGATTGATGAACTTGTCAAAATCGTGAGGTCTAATCTCAAGCCTGGGCACAGAATCACAATTGAAGCGCTGATTACGATCGACGTTCACGGTACTATAATTTGAATTCGATTTGTAGACTGATCAGTGCTGAGCGTGTAATTAATATTGCAAGCTGATGATTATAATTATAACCGGTTATAATTGTTCCAATTTCTTCAGCACGAGATGTCGTTAGAAACCTGAACGATCGTCGAGTTTTGAGCACAGCGGATTTCAATTGGTTATCACAACTTCGTTATTACTGCTACGATGAAGTCGTGCACGTGTGTATGATAACTACTGATCTGGAGTATGGCTACGAGTACCTGGGCAATACCCCAAGATTGGTGATCACTCCACTCACTGATAGATGTTACAGGCAAGCTATATTTCAATGAAATCGCACTCGTTTTGGCGGTAACCAATCTCCTTGTGGGTGGCTACCAAGAATAATCACAAAATATCTTGACCCAGAGAGGTAATAATCAAACTCTTGATGAAGACTGCGTTGACCATGACAATTCAGTGGAACAACAGCTGGAGTAGAACTTTTAATTATTCTTACATGGGTGCACTTTCTTTTGTTTTTGGAGTATCTATAAATCCGACTTGAACAAAATTCGTGTTCCTGCAGAACATTAATGGGAGCACTTAAATTACATCTGGGAGGAGCACCTGAAGGACCGGCAGGTACTGGCAAGACAGAAACAACCAAAGATCTGGCGAAAGCAGTCGCCAAGCAATGTGTCGTATTCAACTGTTCAGACGGTTTGGACTACAAGGCCGTCGGAAAATTCTTCAAGGTAAAACCATCAACATCAAAATATATTGACTGAATAACCCATTAAAGACATTTGATCCGTATTTTGATGGGTCAGATTTTGAGAGCCGTTTGATATTTGGGAGAGTCCTTGGGTGGAAGTCAACGGACGTTTAGGCATGACAAAATATAAATAATTCGTTGGACATATTATCAGCGAATTTTCGTCGAATTTTTGTTCACTTCAAATAATTGTTGGATGATGTTCACGATAAATTATATTCCAGGGATTAGCTCAAGCTGGTGCCTGGGCTTGTTTCGACGAGTTCAACCGAATCGAACTGGAGGTACTGTCTGTAATTGCAACTCAAGTCTACACTATTCAAATGGCCATTATCCAAAAGAAAAAGATATTCCTGTTCGAAGGGACGGAACTATCGCTGAATCCGACGTGTGCCGTTTTTATAACGATGAATCCCGGGTAATTTATGCTTTATACCACACGCGGGCATTCCTATTGAAATGTTTTTCAATGACGAAAAATAATCAGCATAGCATGTTAGAAAATTGTGCCAATCAGGTATTTTTGTTACAAGCGATCCTGATCGGGATTGGTGAGCATTTTACTTTTTTTTTTCTTTTTTCTGACCAATGTTAGTGTGTTGTGTGGGTTTTCTCCTTTTTTCTATTTGTTTTTATAGCGAGTAGTATTTTCATCTCATCATTAATGCATTTTTTCAGCTATGCTGGGAGACAAGAGTTGCCTGATAACTTGAAAGTTCTGTTCCGGTCAGTTGCAATGATGGTTCCCGATTACGGTTTGATCGGTGAAATCTCATTGTATTCGAAGGGTTTCGACAAAGCGCGAAGGTAAAAAAAAAAAACTGTCTAAAAAATGTTGAAACCGATCTCATCACATGATTTATAATCTAGACGAAGCAGATGTGATCATAAACGTGACCTAAGATTCCTCAAATTTTTTCGAAATCATTTACAGCCTAGCTGAAAAAATAGTCGACACGTACAAACTGTGTTCGGAGCAGCTTTCAAGCCAGTCCCATTACGATTATGGTATGAGAGCGGTGAAAACTGTTCTAACTGCTGCTGGAGTGCTCAAACAAAATTATCCAGATCAAGAAGAGGACATCATTGTGCTCAGAGCTATAGTTGACGTCAATTTGCCCAAATTTTTGGCCCACGTAAGTGAAGTGTCTCCGAATTTAAGATTATTGATGAATAATTACCAGAATCAGACATTAGAGTTCTGCAGTTTTGAGACATCTCACGATTTCTACTTACCCTGTGCGATGCTTTTCTATCCATCAGGACTTGCCGCTCTTCATCGGCATCTACCAAGATCTGTTCCCTGGAGTAGTACTCCCATCGCCGGACAGGCTAGATCTGATACAAACATTAAAAGACAAACTGGCGCAGAAAAATCTTCAAGCGACAGATTGGTACATGGACAAGATAATACAAGTATACGAAATGATATTGGTGCGACACGGGCTAATGTTGGTTGGCGAACCTTTGTGCGGTAAAACCTCTGCATACCAGGTAATTTCCCTCTTTAAGGCGTCGTTAATTTTTCAAAATGTGGGCCTTTGAATTATTGACGAAATGATTCTTGTGGTGCAGAATTTGGCCGACGCACTTACTCAGATTAGTACGAACAGAAAAGCAGCCATGAGGGAGTTCAAGAGTATTTACCGCATTATCAATCCAAAATCGATCACTATGGGCCAGCTCTACGGTCAGTTCGATCCGGTCTCGCACGAATGGTTCGACGGTAAGGCTAAATACCATATAATTGTGACATTCTGTTTCTCAGATATCATACCGCAATTAAATGTCATAATTATTTTTGAGATGGTTACGGCTAAAGAATATGGCGTTCCATCTTTCCAACGTTCTTTCCTAATAATTACAATCTTCTTATTTATAATAATATTATTCATTATTTAGCTACATTTTTGACATTTTCTCCAAAAATAGTTCTTGGTCTGACAATGACTCAATACTTTAACCAAATCACTAACTCGATTTTAAAGGTGTTTTTGGGGGTTTTGAGGGAGTGACAATTCGTATTTTCCAACGCTTTTCAGACAAAGGTGTCTTGGGTATACATTCATAATATGAATGTATCAATATTATTATTTTTGGACGCTGAAACGAATGAAACCATCGCGGGTTCGATATCTTTGATGGTTCTCAAGTTATCCCAGCTTTCGTGAAACATTTTAGAGGTTATCATAAATTTGGCAAGATGGCATTCCACGAGAATTTTTGGAGCTATAATAATCGTTCTATGCTCGTTGGAATGGTCGTCCAATACTCTGTTCAGCTGTACCGTTAGGCGAATAATTTAACTTTTAATTAGATACGAAAGAAAAAAAAATTATTCAAATTACCATAGTAGACGTAATTCTCCTTATAATTACCAATATGTTGTTTGGTGGGAACGTTCTCAAATAATAATCGGAATAGTTACAATCACAAAGTGGATGATCTTAAATCATGATTGAAGCAATAATGAGCCATTGTACAGTCATTTCCAGCGTTTTTATTTCACCGAGCGCTTTCACTAGCTCTGCAATCTTTCAGCCTAAGAAATTTTCAAAAATGCAAAAGCCAGAAATAGATCAATTTAAACGATCGAGTTATTTGTTCCGATAAAAATAGGGATTCTGGCGGTGACATTTAGAGAGTTCGCTTCGAGTGCCAGTTCCGAACGGAAATGGATCATGTTCGACGGCCCTGTGGACGCGGTTTGGATTGAAAATATGAACACTGTACTCGACGACAACAAGAAACTCTGCTTAATGTCGGGCGAAATCATTCAGGTTTGAAAAACACGGAGTTGCCCGAATAATTAACAAAAAGTTTCAACATAGTTGATGAGCAGTTTATCTGATCGGATATCTCGGCAACGTTGTTTACAACCTTCCCACGACTCTTTAGATGATCGGAGAAATTTTAATAACAATTTACCTCTTTTGGATAACAATTAAGGCTCGAAACGTTCTAAATTCCAGATGAGTAACAAAATGAATCTGATTTTCGAGCCTGCGGATCTCGAGCAGGCATCACCCGCGACCGTGTCGCGTTGTGGAATGGTCTACTTCGAGCCTAAACAGCTAGGATGGGCACCTTTCAACCAATCGTATTTGAACGTATTGAAGAAGAAAATGAACGAAGAATCGTTCAGCATGGTCGCAGAAATGTTGGAATGGCTACTTCAACCGACGATCGATTGGATATTTACTAAAGGAAAGTTGGTGGTGGAATCGTCCGAACTTCATTTGTACCAGGTGAATAGCTCAATGTCTAACGCCGAATACCACTGCAGGAAATTTTCGAGAAAACGAATGCAATTCATAAGGAGGAAATTCAATAGTTATTTTCCTACTTTCAGAGCTTTTCAAGACTGTTCACTTGCATGCTGGATAGTGGAAACGTGCAAATTGCATCAATGGGCACTCACAATTTGCAGTGCCTTTTAGTATTCTGCATTACCTGGGGCTTCGGATGCGTACTATCGGGTAAATATTAAATTTTGAAGGAGCAATTATAGAACAAATTATTGAATATTTTGAGAGAAAGCTAAGTAAATGAGTATTGACGAAAGGAACATTTTTGAATGTTTTAATTTCTTCTTTTATGTTGACGTAGTAAATGGAAGTATTATGATCGACCGAAAAGTCAAGTTCTGAAGAAATTTTCAAAGTAATTTACGTATTAATAAAGAAAAAAAAACCTTCTGAACGTCTGTACTTCAGGTCTCTGGCCGAAAGGGACAGAAGTCGTTATATCTCCGTTGAAAATCAAATTAATTCTATAAAATTTTCAGAAATAGTTCCCCCAGTAAATGTGCGGAATTAGCCGTTTCCGAGTTCCAGATAAACAGAGCCTTTTGTTTAAAAGCCGACTCAATATTTTTTATACTCAAGGTCTTAAATATTTTTATGGCAAGTATAAGATTTCATCGTTTGGCTCTCACACTGTACGTCCACGTTATAAACATTTTGTGCTAGTTCTCTAGTGGTTATGTTCTACTCGCTGTAAAAATCAATATGTTTGACCGCTGGAGGTTTTAATTACTTTTAACCGCGAGTGAATAATGCCTAATCCCTCCTCAGGGCAAGTTATTTATTTAAAGGTGTCCTTACTGTAAAAATTACCCCACAAAAGTTGGCTTGTATCGTGGGCTATTTAGCGCCACCCACCACGGGTTTGATTTTGTAGCGCCGATGGAGATTTTATTTTATCTCTTACTTCTTCAGATTCTGTTCTTTATTTCAAAATTAAGTGGAGCAAAAAGCTATAATGATATTCCATACCTCTTATTCGAACATATTCGCGGTTTTCAGTGGCGAGTAAAAAAGATTTCGAGCCCTGGTATAGAAATTTTCTGGTGCTAGAATCGGAAGAAAATCCTCGGCCGGAAAGATGCAAATTAACGAAGCACAATATATTCCCGGATAAATTCCGAATTTGGGACGTTTTTTACGATTGTTCTGGCAACGGACTGTGGGTTCCATGGGCCGATACTTTGCCGAGAGCTGTCATTCCCACCAATGCAAAAGTAAGTTATCTATTTTAAACACTTGCAAAAACTACTGTAATTGATAAGTGTTCTGGAAAAAGGAGCACTAAAGATGCAATCCATGGACTTACCGCTTGAGCAACAACTGCACTAGCAATAAATTGTTTCGAGTGGAATTTATTCTAATTTCGCATGGAACGATTTTCACCACAGATTAGTGACGTCATCGTCCAAACTGGCGACTACGCGCGCCAATTGTTTTTCCTGAAATTATTATTAACCGCAAGGCTCCCTGTGCTTTTCGTCGGGCCAACTGGAACTGGTAAATCATCCCTGGTAACGAGCTACCTGATGACTCTGGCACGAGATAAATACTTACCGAACGTATTGAATTTTTCCGCCAGAACATCCGCCAATCAAACGCAAGATATAATTATGTCAAATTGGACAGGTACGTCTATCAACAGTTGTCGGAAAATAGTCATTAAATTCATTCCTCTTCCAATGGTAAATAATTGCAGGAGAAGAAAAGGAGTCTTCGGCCCGTCCATGGGCAAATTATATCTACTATTTATTGACGATATGAGTATGCCACAAAAGGAGAAATACGGTGCTCAACCCCCTATAGAATTACTAAGGCAGTTTATCGACCACGGTCATTGGTACGATTTGAAGAACAATGCACGTCTGGATCTTGTGGACATCGTAAGTATCACATGAGGGATCTCACAAAGGGATTAAGTTAAAACCAATTTTACTTATCGACTATATAATTGTTCTTTTTTTATTTTTATTCAAGTTGTTCATCGGTGCGATGCTTCCACCCGGCGGAGGTTCGAACCAGGTGACGAGCAGGTTCTTGAGGCATATGAACATTTTTGCACTGGATCCCTTTGAGGAAACTACACTCACGAAAATCTTCTCATCCATACTCGACTGGCATTTCAACAAAGGCTTCGACGAATCAGTGTCACGATATTCCAAGGTATGAAATAATTTACCGCATTTTTAGTTACGAATTTCGTCTGGCCTATCGGTTTATGAATTTTCAATTTCGACAGCACTTAGTTTTCGCTACAATGCAAGTGTACCAAGACGCGATGGCCAACTTTTTACCAACGCCGTCAAAATCGCATTACACATTCAATTTGAGAGATTTCTCAAGAGTCATTCGCGGCGTGCTATTGGTGCCCAGCAGCCGGATGGCGGAACCAGAGAAACTTATGAGGCTTTGGGTCCACGAGACGCTGAGAGTGTTTGGAGACAGGTTGACAGGAGCTGATGACAGGTTTGGAACATACTTCAGGTGATTTGTCGATGACGGGCCAGTTATGTGAACGGTTTTGGAGGAGAATAATTTTAGTTTAAATTTTTATTTAATACAATGCAATGGCCTATGCTATTGTGTTAGTGTCACCTAGCAAAGAACAGATGGAACGTTCACGTCAGCGTTATAACTTTCAGAGAAACTCTTCTCAGTTATATGAAAAATGCCTGCTACAAGCATATCAGATCGCACATGGATCAATTTTTGGATTATCTTATACCGGAAGGACAAAAACACTTGACTTCGGAAGATTTGCGGAATTTATTCTTCGGAAATTATTTCGATCCGGACGCCGACTTGAAAATTTACGACGAGGTAAGGAGCTGTCTTTTGACGATAAAAGTACTCATCAACCCAAACGAGTACGTACATTAGAAAAGTTAATAATAAGTCCCCATATTTGTAGCAAGATGATAGCAAGACCTGACTGATTTTCAGTAGACATACTGAATGTTCTCACTAAACAAAACCAAAACAAATAATCCGAACTAATCCACCGTTCGATTGTCCTCTGTTTTTAGATTACCGACATGGAAGTACTCGAACAAAGGATGAACCATTATTTGAAAGAATACAACATGCTTTCGCGCGTTCCCATGCCTTTGGTCATGTTCAAATTCGTGATTGAACACATCTCGCGAATTTCGCGCATTTTACAACAGGACAATGGTCACGTTTTGCTAGTGGGAATTGGCGGCAGCGGACGTCAAAGCTGCAGCAAACTCGCGTGCCACATGGCCGAATATTTTCTCTACCAGGTACTAAAATAATCAGTGGGATTTCAAAAAAAGCGTCCAAATCTTGCATGAGGATGATTGGTGGTAAAGTTTGATTTTTAATCCAATACTCCGGGGATTCACCAAACTGGTTATGAGGGTATTATATAGATTTCTTAGATGAAATTGGTCAGGTCATCTAGCCAAATCAAATACTGTGCGTTCTTTAAACAAATTTTGTTTTTAGATTGAAATTGCCGGCAACTACGGCCAGGACGAATGGCGAGACGATTTGCGCGCACTGATGAAACGCGCTGGCGTGGAAGGGAAGCCTCAAGTCTTCCTTTTCCCCGACTCTCAAATCAAAAGCGAAAGTTTCGTTGAAGACATCAACATGATATTGAACACCGGCGACGTGCCAAATTTGTACGGAGGGGAAGAAAAGGTTGAAATACTGGACAAAATGACGCATCTGCCAAAAGATTCGGTACGCGGTCAGAATAATCTGTATTACCAATGAAAAATTTTTGCGCCAAGACGGTCGATAATCTTCGTGTCTATTTTACAGGGCAAAAAAACCGAGACGTCTCCATTGGCGCTTTTCAATTTATTTATAAACAGAGTTAAAACTTATCTACATCTTGCCTTAGCAATGTCACCGATCGGCAACGCATTCAGAGATCGTATCAGAATGTTTCCTTCTCTCATCAACTGCTGCACCATCGACTGGTAAACATGGCATTGCCAATAAAGCGATAAAATGAATGAAACAACCACGCAAAAATACTGGAATCCAAATTTTCAGGTTCACCGCGTGGCCGGACGATGCTCTAGAAAAGGTGGCCAACGCTTTTCTCAAAACGGTGGAAATTAGTGAAGAATTGATTGAGAAAAGCGTTATTATCTGCAAAGAATTTCACAACACAATTAAAAATGCGTCTGAAGAGTAAGTTTTTGAAGTTCGTTTGTAAGGTTGATGTATGTCGTTGGGTTTGTTGCTATGTGTTTACTAATTGATCTTGTTTAAACTGTTTTAATTAAAAGAATGGGGTTGACTTTTTTCTTCCCCTATCTTACACTAAGACTAGACGATTTCAATTTTTCCGCGCAGATATTACGAAAAATTAAAGAGGAGAAATTACGTGACGCCAACGTCGTTTTTGGAGTTGATCAAGACGTTCCAGCAGCTGCATGCTATGAAAGTCAATCAAATAACAACACTTTGTAACCGATACGAAGTTGGTTTGGAGAAATTGGATTTCGCCGCTGGCCAAGTAAGCTCATCAAAACTTGAATTAATTTTGAAAATATTCAGTCTGTTAATACCTGATGGCTATTCAAGGTGGCTATTATGCAAGACGAATTGAACGCGCTGCAACCAGAGCTAGTGAAAACGTCTGAAGAGACGGAAAGGCTTATGGTTAAAATTGAACAGGACACCGTCATTGTGGAGGCAAAGAAAGAGGTAACTTTGTGTTCAAATTTCGTCACCAGTTCAAGCTCTGGTTAAAAATGATCCTATTGTAAGATGAATAATACTGTTCTGCTTTATCGTCATCACGATTGAGAGGTAGACAAAGTGCCCAGGAATAATTTAGTAAAATTATTCTATATATATAGTCTATGCTACAATCATCCTGTTATAGCAAAATTTCATACGTGATACCTCATTTTCATCCACAGATAGTGGCTGCTGATGAAGCATCAGCCAACGAGGCGGCTGCAGCAGCTCAAGCTATCAAAGATGATTGCGAGAGCGATCTGGCCGAAGCGATTCCAGCTCTCGAAGCAGCCGTGCAAGCTTTAAATACGCTCAAACCCGCTGATATCACTATCGTCAAGAGCATGAGAAATCCACCAGCTGGCGTTAAATTGGTAGCTAGTTTACACAAATTTTTACAATCCCATCCATATTATTCCCCTATTGTCATGTTCATTATTTCAATTATTGATGATTCTAGGTTATGGAAGCTGTTTGCGTTATGAAAGGCATCAAATCCCAAAGAATACCAGATCCAGGCGGTTCGGGAAAGATGATTGAGGATTTTTGGGGACCATCTCAAAAACTCTTGGGCGATTTGAAATTTCTCGAAAGCCTTAGAGCTTACGACAAGGATAACATTCCGCCGCAAACAATGAAAAGAATTAGAGAAAAGTAAATTTTCTACCAGTATCCTTCGAATAATAATAGATTATGAGCCATGATTCTACAGTATTCAGTTTCATCCAGGTACATCCCAGATCGAGATTTTGATCCGGACGTGATCAAATCGTCTTCAAGCGCTTGCGAAGGTCTGTGCAAATGGGTTCGTGCAATGGAAGTCTACGATAGGGTAAATAAAATCGTGGCACCCAAGAAAGCAAAATATGCAGAAGCTGAAGAAGAACTAGCCGTTCAAATGGACAAGTTGAACGAAAAACGTTCAGAATTGCAAAAGGTGACAGAAATTCTCATTTTCTTATTGTTTCTTCTTCTTAATATTTTTCGTGCTGATCAAAATGCGAGCTCATCTTGAAGGAACATGACATACGTTTAGCGCGCTCTCTACACAATTTTACCTGAAACGTCTTCAGGCATGGACCAAACTAAACGCTAACGAATTTGTAATCCCAGGTTACTGACAGTCTACAAGCTCTAAACGATCAGTACACGGCAAAAACCAAGGAGAAGAAGGATCTTGAAGATGCCATCAGCTTGTGCGAACAGAAATTGGAACGAGCTGAGAAACTGATCGGTTAGCCTTGCGAAATTTCGCAGTTTACTCAGCTTGAATAGAAACTCTTGCTTCGAGTTCTTTCCAAAACCTGATTGATACCATGCGTTTTTCAGGCGGCCTCGGCGGTGAAAAAGCCCGATGGAGTGAAGCTGCAAGGCAATTGCAGGGCACGTTGACCAACGCTGTTGGTGACGTTTTGATTTCTTCTGGTGTAACTGCGTACCTGGGAGCATTCACTGCCAGTTTCCGAACTGTAATTTGCAGGATATACCTTCAATATTCGTATTCATACACCTTCAATTCGACATTTCAATTCATTTTTGACGAACATTTGGACTGGACATTAATTTGGAACTACAGCCACCACCGTTATTCTCGTTTGTGCGATACGCCCAGGCATTAATTAATTTTTCAGGATTTGATACGCCGCTGGAATGATTTGTGTATTGAAATGGAGGTGCCGTGCTCACAGAATTTTTCCATGATCACCACATTGGGCGATCCAGTTACGATAAGGGATTGGAACATAAGCGGTTTACCAGTGGATTCGTTTTCAATTGAAAACGGACTTATTGTGACTACAGCTCGAAGATGGCCTCTGATGATCGACCCTCAAGGTGGCGATCTTCTAATAAAAATACGAACTAGGTGGGCAAACGATGGGAATTGTACGACCATTATTTCATTTCCAGGTCAAGCGAACAAATGGGTGAAAAATATGGAAAAGAAGAACAAACTTACGGTTGTCAAACAGACGGATGGCAATTATATGAGAGTTGTAGAACGAGCTATTGAGCACGGGCTGCCAGTTTTGCTCGAGAATATCCTCGAAGAAGTGGACGCATTTCTAGGTATGTGTTTAATTATCTTAATATTTCGCATATCAGCGAGCTGTACCTGCGAACTTAGTTGAATAGTTAACCGTAAAGAGCGGTAGGAGGAAAATTAAGAGAAAAAATACAGTGCCATACATATAACCTTCATGATTCCATCAGTTACAAAGATTTTTATGCGGAACTAAGATCCGTTTTGGTGTGGCCACAAAACCTGTCATAATTTAGCCCTGCAAAAGCCACCATCTCTTGAAAAAAAATCCTCGTGAATATCCTTCCTGCATAGTCTGCATCTTTTTCAATTTGCAGAACCGGTTCTTTCAAAGAACATTTTCAAACAAGGAGGTAAAGACTATTTAAAAGTCAGCGACAACATACTGCTATACCATCCTTCCTTCCGTTTCTACATGACCACACAGCTGAGGAATCCTCACTATCTGCCCGAAACGGCAGTCAAAGTAAATTTCGTTCTGATCTCTTTTATTTTTTCGTTACGGTCAGATTTTTCAATGCGTCTTTCGTTCAGGTGACTTTGCTCAACTTCATGATCACCCTGCAAGGACTGCAGGATCAGCTTTTGGGTATTGTAGTGGCTCGGGAAAGGCCGGAACTTGAAGAGAAGAAGAACGAGTTGATTTTAGAAAGCGCCGAAAACAAGCGGCAACTGAAGGAACTCGAAGACGAAATTCTGCAAGTTCTCTCGTCAGCCGAGGGGAACATTTTAGAAAACGAATCCGCGATTCAGACGCTGTCGCAATCAAAGGTACTACCATTAATTCGTGGGGTCTTTTTTTAAAACTATTTGGCTCGTTCCAAAAAATCGAATTTCGACCGAAAACACCCTAAATTCGTTTCATGCTTCAGAGAATCAAGTTATAGAATTTTTTGTTACTTAAACTCCGCAGATACTTTCGGCAGTCATAATAAAGAAACAAGAAGTGTCAGCGGCTACAGAAAAAGAAATAGACGATGCGAGAAACTTATACGTACCAGTGTCAGTCCATTCGGCCGTGCTGTTCTTCTGCATTTCCGAATTGGTGAACATCGATCCAATGTACCAATATTCGTTGGTCTGGTTCATAGGTCTCTACAATCAAGTGAGTATTTATTTATGTAATTGGACTCGGATCGTGGTAAAGGGCAAGCGTTCGCTCCGACTACTTTTTTCCTCGTCTGACTCATGAATGGTCTCAACGCTCATTCATGATTATAAAAACTCACGATGATCTGGCGAAATTAACAAAATGTTGGCGCGCATTTCAGGCGATTTCAAACAGCAAAAAAAGCGATTCCCTGGAGGAAAGGCTTACTTTCTTGAAGGACTACTTCACACTCAGTGTTTACAGAAACGTTTGTCGATCGCTTTTTGAAAAAGACAAGTTGACCTTCTCATTCGTTTTGACTCTAGGAATAGAACGAGCAAAGGTAAGCATCAATCAGCGAGTGATCATTATTTGTAATTGCGTGATTTATTGGTACGGAGCTAACGCTATCGGCTTTCTTAACAGAATGAGGTTGAGGATGAACATGTAGGATTTTTACTCACGGGAGGCGTGTCAGTGGACAACCCAAACCCAAATCCGGCGCCTGAATGGCTTTCAGATAAATCCTGGGCCGAAATCGTCCGAGCGAGCAAGTTGCAAAAGTGAGTGCCCGAATATTAAGAATCGATTGAATTCTCTTCCATAAAAACTGGTTTTTCAGAATAATTCGTTATCCGCAAACGCATCTGAAAATTGCAGCATGAACGAGTTTAAAGAATCCATCGAACGCGTGCCGAATGAGTGGAAAGAGTTTTACCTCGATTTCGATCCGGTCAATCGGGAAATGCCATCTCCCTTTGGAGACTCGAAATATATGATACGTCTCATTATTTTGAGATGTCTGAGGCCAGACAAACTCGTTCCTGCAGTAATTGTGAGTTTTCTATTGAAAATAATAATATAGACCACAATAAGCAAAGTACTTGAAACGCCGGGTACCTACTCATTGAAACAAATGTATTAGATCACTGGCCATCCTGTTTTATCAGCGACGACCTACTCATTGAAACAAATGTATTGGATCACTGGCCATCCTGTTTTATCAGCGACGTTTTTTACTTCCATGTTTACGTAGTAATTTATACCGTCAAGGTACGTTCACCATGTTGGACTTATCAAACTCTCTTGGTACGAAATAATCATCGCTTGGACTTGATAGCAAAAAAAATATATTTTTTCAAATTTAATTATTAGCGATGATAATTCCATACTTTTGCAGGAATATGTCACTCAAATAATGACACGAACATTCGTTGAACCGCCCAGTTTCAATTTGGCAGAAGCTTACGAAGATTCCAGTTGCATTACGCCATTGATATTCATTTTGTCAGCTGGTGCTGATCCGATGGCGAGCCTATTGAAGTTCTCCGAACAGAACGCAAATCGTTCGAACTTGGTGACAATATCTCTTGGACAAGGGCAGGTCTGTTTTGCTATTGATAAACCTGGAATGAAATATCAGTTAGGAATCTTGCGGCTAACAATTTTATCTTTAGGGTGCTGTGGCTTCAAAAATGATCGAGTATGGATTGAAGAACGGCGATTGGGTCGTCCTGCAGAATTGCCATTTGGCAGAAAGCTGGATGAAAACGTTGGATAAAATATGCTCAGACACAATTGTTCCAGGTTCAACGCATCAAAATTTCAGACTTTGGCTGACAAGTTATCCATCTCCGACATTCCCAGTCGCGATACTCCAGAACGGTTTGTATTCATGAAACACTGCGTAGTAAACTATTTATCAAGTGAAGTATAACTATAATATTTTCGCCGACCTAGGGGTCAAAATGACAAACGAAGCACCGCAGGGGCTGAAGGCAAATCTGTTCAGATCCTACACCAGCGATCTGATTAGCGACCCGAAATTTTACCAAGGGTGCCACTTCCCGAAAAAGTGGGAGCCCTTGCTGTTTTCTCTTTGCTTTTTCCACGCTGTGGTTCAAGAAAGACGACACTTTGGACCATTGGGTTGGAACGTGCCGTACGAGTTTAATGATTCAGATTTACGTATCAGCATACTCCAGCTCCAGGTTATCAACTGTAAATGCTCTAGCTCTTTCATCATACGATAAAATAACTGTGAGTTAGCAATATCAAAACTTTTCTCCAGATGTTCTTGAACGAGTATGATGACGTACCATACGAGGCATTGTCTTATCTGACTGGAGAATGTAACTATGGTGGTCGAGTCAGTGACGATAAGGACAGAAGATTGTTGAACTCACTTTTATCAACCTTCTACTGCCCTGCTGTTTTGATGGAAGATAGGTAAGTTGAATATATTTTCTAAGTGAAGAGTAAAATAATGAACATGGTGGCACTTGGAGGAAAAACGCATGCATCGCCATACAATAACGAACTGAGATCTTCAGCTTTGAAGTATTGGCATATTTTCTGCAAGGATGTTTAATAGTCTGCCCACGTACGTGAGTGAATATTATCACAGAGGATTTATTGCCAATGTCATAGATTGAAGCTACTTGAATAAAAAAAAAGCTGCTACTGCGCTGGAATGATTCTTTTTTCCATTACTCCTATATAGTAGACTTAACCTTTTGTTCGCTGATTTCCACAGATATTCATTTTCACCAAGTGGTATCTACCGGCTTCCCGTTGATACATCCTATGAAGGAATCCTAGCTTACATCGAAAGCTTACCATCGAAAACACCTCCGGAGGTTTTTGGATTGCACGATAACGCCGATATTACTAAAGACAATAAAGCTACCAATTTGGTCAGTAGGTTATGCTGTATCTACAAAATATCTTGAGCAATGATATTTTGTAAAATAAGCCTCCAGAGATTTTTTATTACATGTACCTTGAAATATTGATCTTCCAGCTCTTGGACAGCGTTTTGCTCACCCAAGCGCATCTTGTGACCGGGTCTAGCGGCGCAGATGCGACCGATACTGTCATCGAAGAAGTCACATCTGACATTCTGAATAGATTGCCTCCACCTTTTGACGTTGTTGCTGTTGAAATGAAATACCCCACTCTCTATGCCCAGAGTATGAACACAGTATTACGGCAGGTACGATATATTCCACCTTTAGAAGTTAGAATATCCTTTGTTGCAGAAGGTTAAAAAAATAGAAGGTTTCAGTTTAACTTTGCACTAATTAGCGTACTATCCACTCTAGGAGCTGAGCAGGTACAACAAGTTGACATCAGTAATTGTCGCTTCGTCCAAAGAGGTCCAAAAAGCCGTCAAAGGTTTGGTCGTCATGTCAGCTGATCTGGAAGACGTATGCATTAGTATCAAAACAGGACGTGTTCCCAGACTTTGGGCCGCCAAATCGTATCCGTCGTTGAAACCTCTTGCTGCCTATATTCATGATCTTTTGCAAAGGTAGTAACATTTTTCAATGAAGAATTCGCAACGTTTTGCTATCATACAAGTGGTCATCAATAATCAATACACCCCTAAAACATCAAGATCATAAAATATTGTTGGAGGTATCGAGAAGGGAAGGAAGCGCGATCGAAAAGTAGTGGGAAACAGAGGAGAAATGCTGACGCCACAGGCCCAGGCTTACCACTCAGAGTGTCTTACCTACCGCTCACCTAACTGCCCTATCCCCAGGGCTAAAAAACAGCTGAAATAGAAAACGTGGTAGCACCCATTTCTGTAACTAGATTTTGAATTAAAATTTTCGCAGGTTGAAATTCTTCCAGCAGTGGATCGACAATGGGATCCCAACCGTATTTTGGCTTTCTGGTTTCTACTTCACCCAGTCCTTCATCTCCGGTGTCCTGCAGAACTACTCCCGACGGTATAGAATTTCAATCGACCAACTGGCCTTCCAGTTTGAAGTTACGAGTTATGAAACGGAAGCTTCGCGCGAGCCTGAATTTGGAGTTTTTGTCAAGGTGAGTAGAGGAATGAATAAACTCAAAGCTGAAATATATCAGGATATTGAATCGGTTTGATTCTTATGCAGGCTATATAAAATTGTTCACATATCTACTATTTACATGCAGCGAAAGTTCTGCGAAGAGGATTTGGGTGTGTTTGTCGAGGTTTGTCAGTTTGTGTGATAAGTTAAGTATACAAGTTTTGGCACGAGATATCTTGACTAAATTTCGGTATTCTAACGGATAGACTGAATAATTTTACGACAG
Organism: Tupiocoris notatus; assembly: GCA_037159825.1. Lineage (NCBI taxonomy): Eukaryota > Metazoa > Arthropoda > Insecta > Hemiptera > Miridae > Tupiocoris > Tupiocoris notatus. The sequence goes on from JASJUZ010000526.1 coordinate 152,379, forward strand.
GGACTGTTTTTGGAAGGAGCCAGATGGGACAGGGCTTCGATGAAATTGGACGAATCGTACCACAAAGTACTTTTTGACGTTCTTCCAATCATTTGGTTCAAACCTGGTATCAAGGTAACATAATAACAGATCCATTTATTGGGTAATACCAACTGAGATAGCTCAACTGATTTTTGGCACATTATTCTCTTCAAGGCGAATTTCAAAAGGAAGTCCGTGTACAACTGTCCATTGTATCGTACGTCAGCTCGGCGAGGAGTTCTCGCGACTACAGGACATTCGACTAATTTTGTTATGTTGGTCGACTTGACGACTGACGTGCCACAAAAACATTGGATTAATAGAGGAGTGGCCAGTTTACTACAACTGGATGACTGATTAGAAGATGCAAACTGAGCCGCAATTATTTTGAAATAAACTGTAATTTAGAAATAAACTGTAATTTTTGAAATTCCATTTTATTTTACCTGTCACAACAGACTACTTGATCGTCGATTGAATCAGTTTTGAACCGCATGCCATTCATTTATTCTATTTCAATCTTAGAGGGAGGTACGTACTGTCATTAAAAAACGCTGCAAATTATTGTACAGTGGTTTATTATTCCTTTGCTTCAATTACGATTAAGAAAAAAATATTATACTATCCGGAACACTTGTGAACGTTTCCACTTAACAACAGATTGGCAAATTTAAGGGAGCATAAGCAACTATGGTAATATGAACTACTTTTATTTTCATTAACTTTCAAATAAAAAGTTTAATTACTCGTCTAACGGTACGTCTGAAAGTAATGTTTGACGACCATTCCAACAAGTATAGAACGATTTTTATAGCTCCAAAAATTCTCGAGTTATGCCAAATTTATGAAAATCTCGCATCTGACACACAAAAGCTGCGATAATTCGAGAACCATTGAAGCTATCGACTTGATTGTGGTCTCATTCGATTCATCGTCCAAAAATCTATAGAAATAGATAGGTACCCAATACACCTCTGTCTGAAAAAACGTTGGAAAACACGAATTTTTTGCCCACAAAACCCCCTGTAATACCCTTCAAATTGAATTAGTGACTTCATTAAAGAGTTGAGCAATTGTCAGGTCAAGATTGATTTTTGGTGAAAATGTCAAGCATTTAGTTGGTATTATAGTTTTATCACAAAAATTTTGACGGCTCTCGGCGGACGGACAAAATTTATTTCATTGGATGTTCGGATTCTTCGGGTACGTTGCAACGTAAAACATCAAATTTTGAGCTGGGTCAGAAAATGATTTTTTTAGGCGACTGCTATGGTTTATTGATAAACCAGAAATGAAAGAAAGCGATTCTGTTATAAAATTGGTACAACAAAGGTTTATCATACCGAAGAAAATAATAAATAAAAACATTTTGAAAAACAAAACGAATAAAACATACGAAATGTCTATTAGAAACATTGAAAGAATCACAGAATCTTGTTTTGACTAGAAAAAAAAACGACGTCGTAGCAGCGACTGGGGTAAGCTCGTGAGTATCGACAATAATGAGCTAAGCCGCTCGTCCGTGAAACGATTTTTCCGAAGAATGTAAAAGCAAACAGCGATCGAAGGGTGACTCGGTAATGCAGCGTAACTATCTTAGATTCAAGGGCTGTGTATAGTTAGACTGTTGACAACTCCCGAGAGAGTCTGTTACGGATAGCAGGTTTCGATTTGCTGACAACTGTTGGAATCGAGGAAATTGGGAAGACGTAATTTTTACAGCTCAATGTCCCATTCAACGTTGCTTTGACAGATGACTCTTTTCTTTATTATTTATTTGAAAATAATGATTAATCGCATAGGCCGGAAAAGATGTCCTTATTTTAGTTAATAGACTGTGCTAAAATTTTTCGGACTAGGTAGCGAGAATGAACGTCAAAATCGAAGGTTTGCAAGAGATGAGTACGATTCAATCGAAAGTAATTTATTGCACAGCGATTAGTTATGCCACGAGGAATATTCAAAGGAACACGTTGTCCAGATATATTTTCTAAAACGCATGCTGTTTAAGCAAATAAGAAAATATATAAAAGAGGAACATTTTTGACTAGGGATTATTCAACCAGAAAATTAAATTACATCTCATTCTTACAAAATCATACAATATCTGTTTCATGTTAATTTTTAAGGCGATTAATGTAGATTCGTATGACGAAGAAACTGACAAGCAGAAACTAGGTAGTCGTTTTTAATATATTTGTGATTATACGTTTATGCTTTCAAAGCGCACAAACAGGTAATTAGAAAATGTACAGTGTTCTTTAAAATCGGTGGTACTTTATGTCTACGACTGCTTTTACTAACTAAATCATCATCAATTTTCGTCTTGAACATACTCCATGATCAACATGATGATGAGACGCAAACTGTGAAGCCGACCTTTTAATCAAGACAGGACACAACACAAACATTACCAACACCCTGAAAAAAAATCCGGCTGAAATAAAAAATGATTGCATCCTGCGTAAAAGCCTTGAATCATGAAACTTGTTTCACGCCTTGAATATCGAATCAAACCGCATTTTATTCAAGTGAGAGAAGCCCGTTCCTGCCTTTAGAACCGAAAATGGTGAATAAGTATCAAATCATAAAATAATAGATGATTCTTTATGAATGTATCGATAAAATTTCGGAGGCCAATTGTCTTTTAACAGCAGGTGACACAAAAGATCCACGAGTATAGTCGAAGAAAAAATACAAAACATAGCCAATCCAATTCGTCGTTACCCAAGAAATACAAATATTTTTTTAACAACAGGACCGTTCAGTATTGCCTTGCAAACGGTCATTCATAGCTTCCTCAAATTATCCTCATTTATACACAAATAATTATTCTGAAAACTATCTCAATAAACGTTCAAGAGGAAATTTTGACGACGGTTCAAAAAGTATTTTTATATTATTAATTCAAATGTAAGTACAAGGTTTTGTTTGAAAAAAAGAAGAGCAGTTCAAAATTGAATGATTAACTATTAAGAATTGTTTCTATCTAAAGTCTAAAACACCTGGAATTCAAAATTTTCTAAATTTGTAAAAATCTTGAAAAGTATTTATTCTTTGAATAGTCGATGTTTTCAAAAATCAAGTTTATATTATTGATCTTCTGCAACATGAATATTGGTATTTGATTCTCTCGAAAATGGGAGGTAAAAAAATCTCAGATTCCACTGATGTTAGAGGAAACTTGAACTAATAAACCCCCGAATGGTGTTTTACACGGTCATAAATCCTAACTTACAGAAAAATGTACTTAATCAACAAATATTCATAAAGCGATTTCCATAAGCTTCGATCGACCTTTGGCTGAATTCTAACAATAGATCAAACTTTTTTTATTTTCATGAATTTTAGTCCCAGCCGCGATCGATATGGGCACGAGTTTCAATTTGCGAAGCTAGTAACTATTTAAAAAAAATTATTTCCAACCATGTTCAGAGAAAATTCAATATGTTGACGATGACGGGATCCGATTCTGGGTTGCATTTACTCGTCCAGCTCGATGCACGCCCGGGCCCACGTTTCGTATGTGGACCCATCTTGAGGCTAGACGTCGAGAACATTGTTCAGATAAGCAATGTAGCAAATGGCCAGTTTTAATATTTCAATTTTCGACAATTTTTTATCAGGAGGAAGCGTCGGAAGAAGTTTGCGTAGTTCGGCGAACGCAACGTTGAAAGCTTCGACGCGTACGCGCTCTCGCGTCGCATGGGCCGTGCGATATTTTGTCGTCGCGCGTCGTCGTCGTCGACGCTCTTCGCGCGTTAGTGTAGCAGTGCTTGTCACTTCGCAGCGCTCTCTAGATGTATAAGATACGACACTGTTGTCCCTGAGATGAATCAACGAAAAAGTTCATTTAAAAACGCAATTGATTGAACAGTGCTTTGTGTTTCCTCTGCTTCAGTTATGATCAAAGAAGCCCATCCGTTTGTGGACGAGGAGGAAGCGGTTGGAAACCATCGTCACTCCACTTGTGACTTTTGGTTAAAATTCCGGAAATTTAGCTGCTATAGTTAAAAAAAATATAGTTTATTAATTATTAGTTTAGTTAGTTATTATTAGTTTAGTTAGTTATTATTAGTTTAGTTTTATTTAGTTTATATAGTTTTTTTTCCAGAAAAGTGTCGACGGGGGACTGATTGAATTTTATGGAACACCTTTAAGGTAAAACTAGTTTGAAGTTTTCAAGGACTAAGTAAACATTCGCGAGGAACAATGTGGAAGTGTGAGGGGCTAATAACAGCAATATTAATGACCGGGTGCTGTGAGGTGGAGAGAAACCAGGCGACTCATTCTCCAATTCTTTATTAGCTGGCCGAGCACCATTCGGGAATCCTCAGGGCGACATGGAGCCATAGGGTCCACAGCTCGGCCAGCTCGTAATAAAGAGTTGGAGAATGAGTCGCATGGTTTTTCTCCACGTCACAACCCCCGGACATCAAGAAATGCGACGAGAAGGAAAAGAGCAATATTAAGGCACACAAGTACCTTCAGAAACCGATTTAAATAACCACGAAGTCAAAAATTACGTCGGCTCCCAATGATAATCTAGTGTTAATACCTATGATAGCGTCAAATCTTCGGTCTAGAAGACCGGAATATCGTTCACCTTCAAGGCAAGTGATGTCATTTCTTGAAATAGCATGCATTTTGGACAGAGCAGAAGATACTGCATGGTACTAAAATATTGACTTGTAGGCGAAGAAGGCGACCCTATTCCTATTTCAATCTCATGTAAAATTCAACTGTACTGCGGTCGGGCAGTCAGCGGCGGCATAAGAAATTCGGGTCCTCTCACTGTCCTGTTAAATTCCCCAAGGAGTTATCGAAACGTCACATGCCCTGCGTTATTACTAAAGAGATGATACTCCGACAAGCAGTAATACTTTCGATTTGAGATACGAGTTTGAACTTTTTCATGCTCAGACTTGGACGGTCCATTTTGAAGATGAAAAATTTTACGTTTCACGCGTTATGTTCGTTTTTAAAGTGGTATCTGAATGAATATTTTATCGGTTGCGTTGAGATGCGACGAGTGAATAACTTGCGAAAAGTAACGTAGTGTAGTTTGAAGTTTTCTGTTTATTATTTTTGGTTAATTAGAAATTTGTTTCTCTTGAATGGTTCATTATTCAATAATGAACCATTGAATCGCCCAACAGAAAACATTTTAACCCCCCTCCCCCCAAACTTCGTGTTTTGCGTTTCAAGGCATGTTAAATCCGAATATCCAATAAAAAAAAATTCTGCCCGTCCGCCGTACGCCGTCAACACTTTTCTGACAAAACTATAAAAGCTAAATTCTTGAAATTGTCACCAAGAATAAATTGGCCTTACAATGGCTCAATTCTTTAACCAAATCGCTACCTCAGTTTAAGGGTATTTTAGGGGGGTTCTGATGGGGAGACAATGCCTATTTTTCAACGCTTTATTGGGTATCAATTTCTATAGATTCGAATAGATAACATCGCCGGGTTGATAGCTTTATTGGTTCTCGAGTTATCGCTGCTTTTGTGTTGAATTTGGGAGATATTCCAAAATTTGGCTTGAGGGCATGTCAAGAGTTCTGGGAGCTATAAAAATGGTTCTATACTCGTTAAAGTGGTCGTCAAACACTCTCTTCAACTGCACCGTCTGGCTAAAAATTTAGCCTATCCAGTCAGTTTGTCCAGTCAGTTTGTGTTGTGAATATTAAAAATTTTCACATTAGCCAGTTATTCTTTTGCATGCAGACAGGTTTTTATGCAAATCTTAATTCGAATAATAAGGATATTTTTTCACCTCTTTCTGTGCATCAATTGATCGAAATCGCGCGATGTTCTTGACGCTTCAATGGGCGGAAACATGTCTTCTAAACACTCCATAGCCTGAAATGAAGAAGAGCTAAAAATCATGCATTTTGTTATGGTTGAAACTAAAAATACGTTAGGTCTGCACGGTGCAAAATTAGCAGCAATTTATATTTTTTCTATCGTTGGGATCACACCGTACGTACTTCCACCTCACGCGACTTTTCACTATTTCGACATTTAGAGGATATATTATGGTGTGTGACCCAAGCGATTAAGATCAGCAGTCATTCACTCTCAATCGTAAACAATGAAGGCGTCTAGTGTCAAATATATTGATTTTTACAGGCCGCAAAAATCAATATAATTGATTTTAGAGGCATTCAAGCTACACAAGTCTAGATAGACAAATACATATTTTTCTGAAAACGACGTACAGCGGACGGACAGAATGTTTTTATATTGGATATTCGGATTCTGCGTGCCTTGAAACGTAAAACATCAAATTTTGAGGTGGTTTAGAAAAATGTTTTTCTTGGGCGATTACAATGGTTTATTGATAAATAATCAACTAAAAATTGAACGCTTCCGAAAAACGGAGAGAAGAGCCGTTGATTTTTCCCGTTGGTGTTTTTAATCGTTTGATTTTATTCACTTATGATTTATTGCCAGTTGACACAGTTGGTATCAATATTCAAGTCGATATAAGTCCTCTTTTTGTTCTCGCATAGTTCACAATTGTTGAAATCCTCATGAAAGGTTGAGCTACAGTCTTATATCCTTTCCCTCCTTCTAGGAAAGTATATAAGATAATTCGATTGTCTATCTTTCGTTGTATCCAATTGCTTGAATCGATTACTTTTTTTCACGTTTCAAGGGTATAAGTTACAAAAAATGTAGAAACATTCGATGCGTTGGGGAGTAGATTTTGGATAAACATTTTCGTAGCTCGTATCAAACGTGTTGAAAATCAGAGAGAATGCGATTCAACGGACCGTGAATTTGTCGCTGTACGTGCCTGGACCAGTAACGGCTGTTAAGTGGTGTTCACCCTCCATTTCGTGATTTTTGTGTTACTGGAAACTATAAAATCTAATATTGACGAAGGATTCTGCAACCACATTTTAGAGGTCGCACATAGAAGGAAAGTTTTGCGATGAATTCTTCAATGAATATTGATATGTTCTCGTTTATTTATAGATGTGTGCTGACTTCCCTCAAACATCAGCATCTCTATTTTTACGATGAGTTATGATGAAAAAGATCTTCAAAATGTCTTTTGATTGTTTTCGATCAATAACGTGTATAATGCTAGATAACGTAATGAGCGATTATCAAGATACCAAAGATGAGCGGGTTTTAAAATTGCATAAGTGCTTCAGAAATAATTGCTGGACACGTTTCTGCCTCTAATAATCCATAAGTTGCAGAAGAGAATTGAGCTGAATAAATAACGAGGGAAAGATCAATGTAAATACAGTTATTAGCTGAATAATCTGTACCCGGGCATTTTAATAATCGGGAAGATCGGGAAGAGATAAACAAACAGTTTTGTGAAAAATAAGGAAAATGATAGTTACGATAGAGAAAACTATAGTTATATAAGTTCACCACACCCATGTTTCAACCGAAGCTGAGTTTCCATAAAATATTTCAGCTGCAAGTACGAAGATCATTATTGACTAGATATTTTACATAATATAATTATTGCGGGTAAAGAAAAAAATAAAATCAAATAATATTCTGCATTACCTGGCCACTGGTGGGGGCTACGGTGAACAGGCCCTTGAGTGTAATGGCCGCTGCGGAAAAATCGAACGCCTGGAACGGCTCCAGCTCCTTCCTGGAAATAACGTTCCGTCGAGGAACTAGAGATTTCCTGGAGTATCGCAACTTTCAATATCTGGTCGCTTTTCGAATTCTGTTGCAGAAGCAAAATATCGATCACTTCTACACTTCTGTTAACTAAATCGTAGTTCCGTTCGGCCGCGGAACAGAGCCGAACTCACATTGAGCGGTCCAGATGAGCCCTGCATCACCTTCCAGAAAATCCCCTCCCGATGAAACACTCCGGGGAAAACGGAGGAGGGTGTACCCGTCTCCGAGGCACGCCTACTACGCTGCAGCATCCGATGGACCACACCTACTCCACCATCCGACCAATGACGTTAGACCCAAGCTGGATAACTGCAATGGAGTTCCATGATCGTAGTTTTTCAGTCTTCGCTGTCGAATCGATTGAGTTGTTATAAAAACCAGTGGTGTGCATAGATCACACAGTACTTCCATGTTTGAGTCGGTAACTGGTATAACCAATTATAAAATCGAGAAAATCGTACAAAGGCCGAAACGTGACCCTAGCGGTAAAGATCAGGCGTCATTCACTCGTCATTACAAATATTTAATACCTCTAGCGTCAAATGTATTGATTTTTGCACCCTGTAAAAAGCTCAACAGCGATAAACGGCGTAGGGCGGAAGTACGGTATGTGATCAAAACAAAACATGATCGTTGTTGGTCACATTTAAAGCAGAGACCCGAAATTTACAAGAGCGCTAGAATAAAATAACTGAAATCGCGTTTAACGAGGAAGTACTGCATGTGACCCCGATAATAAAAATCAAGCAAAATTCAACTGTTATAAAGAAAAATTTAAAGTCTAAAGTATATTCACTCTTGTCGTCCATAAAAATCTCTAATGCAAAAAAACGGCATAAGGTGGAAGTACTGTGTGTTATCCAAACTATACAAAACAAGTTCTGTGAACGTGGTCAGAGTTGGTCAAATATATAGCAAAGAGCCCCAAAAAGTACAGTAACTGAAAATGCGTTTTGCGAGGAAGTACTGCAGGTGACCCCAATAATAAAAAACAAGCAATATTCAGCTGTCATATAGAAAATTTAAAGTCTAATGTATATTCACTCTTGCGGTCTATTAAAATCTCAAAAGTTAAAAAATGGCATAAAGCGGAAGTACTGTGTGTTACCCAAACCATACAAAACAAGTTTTATGAACGACGTCAAAGTTGGTCATATTTATAGCAAAGAGACCCTAAAAGCACAATAACGCTTAGGTACTAAAATAACTGAAAATGGTTTTACGAGGAAGTACTGCAGGTGACCCCAATAATAAAAGTCAAGCAATATTAGGCTGTCATATAGGAAATTCAAAGTCTAATGTATATTCACTCTTGCAGTCTATTAAATCTCAAAAGTTAAAGAAAGGCATAATGCGGAAGTACTGTGTGTTATCCAAACTATGCAAAACAAGTTTTGTGAACGAGGTCAAAGTTGGTCATATTTAAAGCAAAGAAACCCAAAAAATACAAATTAAACAACTGAAAATGCGTTTTACGAGGAGGTACTGCATGTGACCCCAATAATAAAAATCAAGCGATATTCAACTGTCATATAGAAAAATTTTAAGTCCTCCAGCGTTCAAATATATTCATTTTTGTGGTCTATAAAAATCAAAATGTAGCAAATGTTCAAATAACGCGGATGTACTGCATGTGACCCATTTGATAAAAATCAGGCATCATTCAATCGCCAACCCCAACATTTTAAGACCTCAAACATTCAAATACATTGAGTTTTGCGGCCTGTAAAAATCAAAATACAAAACATGCACTTGTGAAATCGTGAAAAACGCTCATAACGTGGAGGCATTGTATGTGACCCACTATACAAAAAATCTAGTGTTTTCTGCTTGCCATAACCGACATTTCAAGCCCTCAAACGTAGAAAAATATTGACTCTCATAGCCTGTAAAAATCGAAACAGAAAAAACTTTGAACGCTTATATCTCGGAAGTACTGTGTGTAATTCAAAATCCGGAAAAACCTAATTTTGCATAATCACTGGGAAAACATTCCCTGAAAATTTCATGGGGTTTCATCCATTTTTCAGGGAGATATGGCGATTTATGTCAGTTTGTGACCACAGACAGACGGACAGACGGACAGACGGACAGACAGACACACAGACACACAGACACACAGACACACAGACACACAGACACACAGACACTTGTTCAGAAAGTGTTTCTGAGTATACTACTATGAAAATTTCTTCCATCAGGACCTCGGTTCCGAATTCGACTTTTCAGACGATCTCAATACTTCCATTTACTACGTAAACATGGAAGTAAAAATTGGTTCAACCTTGAAAGAACTATAAAAAATTAAACTAAGAATATACAAATTGAAAATGTGCTTGTTACACTAGAATTCTATGAATACTAGTGAGGTGAAAGTACAATCGAAAGGATGTATATACTCCGATAAATTGCACCGTTTAACACGAGCTGTAATCACCGTAGTGTGAGTAATTATAATCGTGAAAATTTCAATGCTCTTCTCACACGCTAATGTTTGAACTGCGAAAAAGCCTGCCCTACCTACTCCCAAAGAATAAATGAGTACGTTAAGTAGCCACACATGCGGATCAGACTTGTCAGTCAAGTGACGCCTCCGTTCATTAATGTCCGTTCATGCGCATCATCGCCCTTGGATGAACTCAATGAGGATCAACAGTTTTTTTCGGCACCTGCGCTCATGAAAAAGGCCATTAGGCCATATGTGATAGCTCGGAATAACATTAGTTCACGTGAATTTAGCTAGGGACAAATATACAACAAATACACTGTAAATGATTGTACAGTGGTTTGTTATTCCTTCGCTTCAGTAATAATTTAAGAAGACTATCCATTTGTGATAGGAATTATTCCGAACATTCCCACCGAAAAACAGATTGGTAACTATTGGGGAAAACCCCGTAGCAACTATTGTAATTTTAATCATTTTTATTTTTCCTAATTTCTCGCCTTATGGTGCAGTTGAAGGAGTGTTTGACGACCATTCCAATGAGTATAGAACGATTTTTATAGCTCCAAGAACTCTCGAGTTCAGTTACCCTCATGTCAAATTTCTGAAAATCTCCCAAATTCGCCACAAAAGCAGCGATAGCTTGAGAACCAATATTAAGCTATCGACCCCGCGATGTTCTTATTCGATTCTGCGTCCAAAAATCTATAGAACTTGACGCTAAATACAATTTTTTCTGAAAAACAGGAATACGAATTTTCTCATCCTCAAAACCCATAAAAATATCCCTGAAATTGAGCTGGCGATTTGGTTAAAGAATTGAGGCCAAGATTGATTTTTGGTGACAATTTCAAGAATTTAGCTTTTATAGTTTGGCGTACGGCGGACGGACCGGAATTTTTGGTTTATTATTAAACCATTGCAATTGCCCAAGAATTTTTTATTTTTAATCCTCCTATTCCTATTTTTCAACGTTTTATTGGGTATCAATTTCTATAAATTTGGAATGGAAAATCGCGGAGTCTCTCGCGTTTTGTTGACTCTCGAGTTATCGCAAATTTTGTGTTTAATTTGGGAGATTTTCAGAAATTTGGCATGAGGGTATAAACTCAAGAGTTCTTGGAGCTATAAAAATCCTTTTTATACTCGTTGGAATGCTCGGTGAACACTCTCTTCAACTATACCGTAAGGCGAAAAATTCAGATTTTAATTTGGAAATTATGAAAAATAAAAATGATTAAAATTACAATAGTTGCTTCGAATTTTTCGTCTATAGTTACCAATCTGTTTTTCGGTGGAAACATTTACAAATGTTTGGAATAATTACAATCACACATATGGATAATCTTCTTACTTAAATCATTATTGGAGCGAAGGAATAATAAACCACTGTACAACCATTTGCAGCGTATTTATTGAATATTCAAATTCTACATGCCTTGAAACGCAAAGAAAAAGTAGAAAGTAGATTGTGACACATTGACGATTGAGAAGTGCCCATGGTTGTGATCAAAATTAGTATCAGCGTTCCAATAAAATAAACCTATATTTTTATTTTCCCCATACTATACTTTTGAACACAATTCTGGAAATCTTAATTACAATTGAATAATCGACTAAAAATCGGAAGGAAATTGACTGAACGAGCATTCCCCCCAAATATAATATACCTATTGTGAATTTTCGCATTGCGACTCTAGTATCCAATTTCCTGATACAAATCACAGTACATGCGTGGTCTTGACATGTGTCGTACAAAACACCCGATACGCCTTAAGACGTTTGTGAAAGGTCGGCGACAGAGGGGACTCGCCCAAGGAAGCATTGACTAAACACCGAAGCCAGAGGAATCGTAGATTTGTTTTAGAGGAAAGGGGGAAACTTGCGCTTGGAAGATGGTCGGGAAAACGCCGGGTCAATGTTTACCGATCGTCGTCATGGAAATTCGAGCAAGGGTTTGATATTGCGACGCCTTAGAAGCGTCTGCTAAAAGAAAGCAATCGTTGAATGAAAACCGTTACCTTCTATTTATATATCTCGTCATTGAAATTGGTGGAGGTACTTTAGCTATGATGAGTAGAGCTAATTAATAACTTCAAATGAAATTGGTTATATTTACAATTGACTCCATTGATTTAAAAAAATTGAAAAGTTTTAGTCAAAACAGCG
>JASJUZ010000527.1:0-34679 GCA_037159825.1 Tupiocoris notatus
TTAAAATCTTTAACAGTGAGAGGCACCACTTAAAAAAAAAAAAAACTCTTTGATACTAACCAATTGGTAACCTTCAAAATACACTCATCCCTGATTTTCTAGGTCTTAATTATATGGCCGCAAAATGGAAGTACTGAGTGTTATAACTCGCCAACTGCTTTTAAAACTAGCCACCTTAAACTTTGAAACGCCATCGAAAACGTGCCTAATGAAAGAAAGTCCATTTAGAGGGGAGTTTGTAAGTTGCGGTTTCACATGAAACGCAGTAAACAACCTAGGCTAACTCCTAATCCACTTTGAGAGCCGTAAAATATCGGCTTACTTCCATTTAGTCTTGTCTAAGGGCGACAAACTAGAGACATTAATTCGAACTTTTCCCTCAACGTAGCACATTAAGTAAATGGTGTAGCTAGCAAGTGATTTGAGAGGACCCTAATCCTTAAGAGTAGGATCAGGACTTATTTCCCAACTAAGGTATTCATCGCCCAAAGAGTCGATTTCGAAATCTCTATGTATTAAAAAAACTGCACAACGAGGTTGAGGAGAGGTATACGATTACTTTAGGAACTGGGCGGTAGGATTTGAATGAAAAAATAGGGGTTTAAAAAATTTAGGCCATCGCCTGAAAAAATCCCCAAACTTCCATTTTCGACCTCGAAAAATTTTTTAAAGTTCGAAATGTATAGAAAAATGTTTTGGCGAAAGTTTCAGATCGTAGTGCGTTTAAAGCCAGACCATTTTTGTCATTAAGATCGGTAGGATCGGACACCTCCGCGAAGCTATGGCGAACCAATAGTCGGGACTTCAAAATTTCGTTTTGGAAAAACTCCCACGGGTAGAGCAAAATTGTGAAACGTTAAATTATTTGATGGCATATTTGTCAATTAAATCGACATTCCTGACCCCGTTTTTTCCTTCTTTCGATTTCGGTCCTTTAATTTTTATCGAAGGAGTTTTTTTGTAAAATTTTGGCCTATCCGGAAACTATATGGCCACTTATAAGCAAGTTATTAAATAAAGTAGAAAAGATGATGATGATGACAATTTTCACACTTTATTCTAAAGATAGTTTCGTTACACCAATACAATAATAATTGTAAACCCATTGTTCTCAATATATTCCTAATGTTTTACTCTCAACTTTAAAAGTAATCAAATTTTCATCCTCTATGAACTTGAGGGCCCTGGCAATGATTGTTCTTCCATGGCATCTTCTTCCTCAGTAGCGGGTGGCTCTTGCTGAATGGGCTCTACATCGTCCTCATCGTCAACAGGCACTTCCCTTGACAGTGGAGGCACGCTGCAGAACAGGTGAGCATCGTTTCTCGGCAGCCACTTTCCTCCAATTACACAATCCATGGTGCAGCGGCAAAATATAGTTTTCAGAAGAACCTCTCGCGCTGGTAGATTTTCCATTGTAATTGCCACCAGGGTGTCTCCTACACGTTTCCACCCCCAATCTTGAGGGGGCAGCTCATTACCGAGCGACTGCTGCACTTGGTGGTAGGTTCGCCGAGAATGCTGTTTAACTGCATTCTCTGTTGGAGGTAGGGAGCTGATTTCAGGCTTCATATTTGCCACTGACCTCGTAAACGATTGGAAGCGGTATTGGTTAAGGTAGATTTGAACACATCCTGATCCTTCATTCATTTACCGATGCGACACAACTTCTACTACTTTCAGGAGAAGCCAAGGTAGGCTTGTACGCGCTTGTAACTAGTACTACTAGCTATCAAAATCCCACAATTTGGTGTATTTAATTATATTTTTATGTTATGTCTCCGCGGCAGCTATTCGCGATCAAAGAAAAGTCAAAACACGTTTTTTGACATAAAGTGGAATATATCTCCAGAGCTACCATATACACTAAAAATTTTCTTATTTTTAATCGATTCTACATTAAATTTTCTACATTTTCTTCAAAGCACCTAATCATTCCCATTTCGGGAACGTGACGAAAAAAAATTCCAAAGTTGAAATTCAAAAGTATGAAAATTGTAAAAATTCAAAAATATCATCAATCGTTCGCATTCGATTATTTTCACTTTAAATTCGAATTCTACGTCTAATTTCCTGTAAGAATCATTATTAATCAAATTTGAACAGTACTGTAAGTATTGCAACGGATTTTCAAAGTTGAAAAATTTGGAGCGGCGTAGTATTAAACCTGGAAAACTGATAGTTGTCGTGAAATTTCCACCGTTTTGACGTCATATTCCGATTCAGCGTTAAATTTCCTATAAGAATAGCTTTTAAAATCGCTTCAAAACGAAAATTTAATTTTTCACTATTACCGATGCCAGAGAGAGCTCGGCGAAAAACTCGATTTACGGAAAATAATTTCTCTGGCTCTGTTTAAATTTTTTTCACCAAATTTTTTGCTATGTACGTGTGTAAGGCGTTCAAATGAAGACTCCTGCATAATAAAACAATTGATTCGCATTTATTTTGACCCCGAAAATCACGGTTAAAGTCCAATTTTTGAGCTTTCAAAAACCGATTTTTTTGACCCACTTGCAGATTTTTCCGAGAAATAAAAAAAATCACAAAAACACATCTTGGTAAGACACAACTTTCCTAAAAATTTCACATTTTTATCTGTATTGAAAGACGAGTAAAAATTCGTTGAACGGTCAGTTGAAAAAAAATCGCAGGGGTACCCCTTGGATTTTTCGCGAAACATTTTTTGAAATAGATTTCGCTCAAATACAGCATAATGATAGTTGATGATGTGTACATCAATAATATATGGTTCATTCTTTGTTTCTTTCGCACTAAATAGATGAAAATAACGTTTAAAGTTGAAAAAAGTGATTTTTTCGTGTTTAGTCCACTATTATTGTAGAATAACGCAAAAACGGTGAAAAATGGATAGGTACATTACATTAGGAAAATGTGGACGGTTAAATTACCTAACTTTTGGTATATTCAAACATCTGAATTGACGACTTTTTGTTTGAGTTATCCACTCTGCAAGTTACAAATCTTGGAAAACTTAAAGTTGTTACATCTAATTCTGCTAAAACTTTGCTCCAGTTGAAAACCAAATACTTTATTGATACTAAGTACAATACAATCCCCACCAACTACAAACCAAATTGATATGATGCAATGTTTATGAATATTTTGACGTAAATTGATTTTTTTTTTTTTTTTTTGAAGATTTTAACTTCACTTTTCACTTAAAGGTAGGTACCTATTTTTTGGTATATTCTAACATCTGAATTGAATATTTTCGGTTAAAGCTAACCACTGTGCAAGTTATAAAATCTAGGCAAACTTAAAGTTGTTATGCCTACCTCGGCTCGGGCTAAAATCTTGCGAAAGTTGAAACCTCACTACGTAATGTTACAAGTACCTTAAAACACCACCACCTACATACCAAATTATAGTAAACTACTATAAAAACTATAGATCACACCTCTCCATGCAGAAATAAACTACTATAATTATAGTAGTAACAAGGACACCACCCCATGGAAATGTAAGGCACGGCAGGAGGGGCGGAGCCCCTCCGACGGGTCGCGCCAAGAGGGCGTGGATCGGGCCCAACAAGAAATAAGGCGGCGGAGCCGCCAGTTGAGCTCTTCCCCTAGTCTAAATATAAAATTAATATCGTGTGGAAAAACAATCCCTTGGATATTTCAGAGTAAGATACCAAATTAATGAAGTATTATGTTTTTTTACAACTCATCGGTAAAATCTCTAGGTCAAGGTTGGGAAACGTTTAATTAATTAGTTCCACTCTATCGTCCTGACGTTCCAACGATAGAGAAATTAAGAGCTTAGACAACGTCGAATTCAATTTCAATTTCGAGGTTTGAATTATTAACTAGGAAAAGAGCAAAGATAAAATTCTTACGTACCAATGCGAGAGAATTTTGTATCGTGGTAAACAGCAAGATTTTTTTTATTTTCCTTGTCGTCGCATTTTTTTATGTGCATGGGTGTGAGGGGGAGAAAAACCAGGCGACTCATTCTCCGATTCTTCATTGGCTGACTGAGCACTTCCGCCCTTTCGGGCACCTTCAGGGCGACGTGCAGCCATAGGCCCCCCTCAAAACCCATGGAAATAAAAAAATGCGACGACAAGAAAAATAGAAATAATAAGGTTTTCTTACTCTCTTTCAATCCGTTCCATCGCCGGCATTCAAATGTAGCGAAGGCACAACGATTGATTCTGAGTTCGATGTAGTGAAATGAAAAGGAAATTTATCGGTCATTGTGAGACGATTGAGTGGTAACAAGGATGATAATATCGTCATTACCTGTTGGAGGTGCTTCGGAGAACATGCTTCGCTATCGAACGTGTGAGATAATGACGTCAATCTATCAGCCCAGCCCATACGCGCACGAATGTTTCCTTGGGTGAATTTACCCTTTGTTTGCTCAGGCCTCAGCGATACGATGTGACGTTGGCGTTGTGTCGGTGTTGGTTGAGTCTCCAGGGTGTTGGTGGTAGTGGTTCTACCTAATATAGTGGAAAGTCAGACTCCGCCGGAGGGCTGCGTACTGAACCCTTCCAAAGATGTGAAAAAGAGAGCCTGACGAATATTTTGCTGCCATGTTTTATTCACAACTGTGCTGTACTCTTCGAGCAGGTGACTACATTTCCGGAGAACAACTCTTCCCGCGCCGAGTTTCCATTTCATATACAAGAATGACTCGAGGAATTTTCGTTAACGATCAGTTCAGACGTGTCCGAACTTCTGACTTCCTCCGATATCAATAGCTAGCATCAAACATTTCCGAATCAGCAAAGAGAAGGTTACTCGAACCGGTAGAGCGCCGATGGAACGGCAAAGACGAAGGAACTAAGATAATAAACTATTATTTCAACACATTACCGAATCGATTCCACGGTTGTTTCGTTCGAAAATGGGAATTCGCTGTGTGACTGTATAACGGTTGCGTGCTCTCTACGGTTCTATTTATAATACTTCAATTATTATTGTTTGGACTTTCTCGAACATCGGTTGTTAACCTGATGTTCGGGGAATGAAAAAGTTCCTTAGTGAACATTTCAATTTTCGCGCCAAATTTCGAATAATGAGGTGGTATGAGAAAGCGGATGGAAGATAGCGGAATCGTCATAAACAGCAATCTTCCTCTCTCTTCGATCATAATAACAGAGACACAACGCGCATAATATGTTTAAATTAAAACCTATGAGATGTTCTGATCACTTTCGAGGCAGAGTTCCATGAAAATTAATATCGCAGACGTTTACGATCTCTCCACCCATCAGCATAAGGTATATCAGCATACGGCTTGGCTTGGGCATCGTTTGTACACAAGCGCGCCATAGCAAAGCAGCGAAACGGATAGAAGGGCTCTGTATTAAGCCCCACATATATGAACTTTGTTCAATGTAGGTGTGTAACCGATAAATCTTGGCCCTGTCGCAATCTCCTCTTAATTGGACATCAACCGCAGCCCGCGCTGCGTGAACTTCACCCGGCTGGTTTTAATGGGGTTTCAACGGCCGGGGAGGAGACCTGTTGATGAAACAAACAAAGATTTAATCGATGTCTGTAAAGGTTCCGCGCCTCGGGAGCAATTCATTCTTTTGAAAAATCGTTAAACGAATAGCAAACCAATCATCGGACCGGCACAAAATCCGGTCGAAAGTATTTTCATTATCACTTCATTAAAAAGTAGCACGAAGGTCAGTTTAATCACTCAAGTTACGAACCACTCTTGGCCCTCGAGAAAGAAAAATGGTATTCCCATTGGGAGAAGAAGCACAATGTTATCATCGCCTCAACAGTATAATTTTTTTGCATTAATTTCCCCCCAAGAAGTAGGAATAAAAAAGTAAAAAAATAGAGCGATAATTTTTGTGAACATTCCGTCTTTTGAGAAGGCTTTTGGAGGATGTGTGCTCTGACATTATGCAATCGAATGGTTCGAAAAATCGATTGGTAACAATTTTTTGTACATTTCCTATCAGGAATAAAATTTTTGCTTAGGTAGCACTGAAAAAATAAATTATACCATTTATCAATATACTAGTTTGTTTTTCATTCAGTTAAGGTTTCTGAATTCGGATATAATTCGATAAATATTTATTCACTTCAATTCTAAACAAATATTTCATTTAGTCCTCGGAATCTTCCCGGTTCGAATTTCATAAATTGAAATCCTTAGTCGAGTCTCAATATTCGAATGAACCCAGTCAACAAATCTAACGGATTCCGTCAAGGATCTTGTTATGTATCTCAACTTAGGAAATTTCACTGTAAGCGTTTCTGCGACTCAATTCTCGCGAGTAAATAATTTCGGCTTCGCTCGAGCCAATTAACAGGATGAATTGCAAAGCCAGCTCGAGGCAAAGGATTGAGCTAAATCATAAATGATTAAAAGCTCAACCTAATTGGCTTGTAATCTTTCCTCTGCTTATTAATTAATGCGATCCGCAATCACAAAATGAGTAGTGGTTGAAGCAGAAGAAGTATTCAATATAAATACCCTTGCTTTACCTTGGTTTTGACGAAAAGCAAGTAGGTGAAAGAACAATTACTAGGCTGATCGTACTCGGATGAAGCATCAACTATCGATTTGCTATTTTAACTATTTGAATATTTTGAGCGCTTAAAGCTCAGTTGAAACCGAGTTCATATTTCCTTTATAAAAAGGATTCTATCTGATTGTTGAAATTTTATTCTAGGGTTGACAAAATTCACCCGAATGCATTTAGGTATAGTGAAATACTTCAAAAAATTTGAAATTTATTGGTGGATATCTGCTGCAACGAATGAGCAAAGAGTAGATGACTGATCGCTTTAACCATCGGCTCGGTGTTGGTAATGCAATAGTCAATTGACTTCGAATCAGATTTATTGTGTCTACTGTTTTAATCTAAATTGAAGTTTCTCTGGATGATCCAATCTAGAAACTGAAAAGCCATTATTGGCAAAACTTTATGCTGAGGTGCCCAGCATGAGCGAGGAGAAACAAGGTCAAGCTGTATCTTGGAGGACACGAAGCAATTCGGAACAAAGCCTGTCTGATGAAAGAGCTCCCTAATGAACGAAAGACGTTTCATCTCGAAGGAATACGACGGTATTCCATGGGCGAATGCAGCTGCGATGCCTCAGATGAACCATCTGGCTCCGATTTGTATGCCGAAAGTACCTGTCATACTCCAATCATAAACCAGATCCAGAGATTGTTCTTAGACAAGAAAAAGCGCCGTATCTACTGAAAAATTCCCTGTTGCATCATCATGCTTCTCCATGTAAGTGCTACTTTCAAAACGACGAAGTGATCTTAGATGTTTGCCAGTTTTATCTGTCTTGAGAAACATACATGTTTTCCTTTGATCCTACTCCTTCTTTCACACATGTGTGAAATGATCATACGATACGTCGATCATAAGAAATTCGATGCAAGTCGCTGCCAATGGGAAAAAAGGGCTTCCACAGTCGAAAGATAAATTATAAGAGCTACGAGGGGTCCTGAATGCTTGAGTAAATCTATAATCGATGTACCTAACGAAACTGTCTTTCAAAACCTCGAGCTAGATAAGAGATTTAGATTTATTACCGGCTAAAAATAGTGGCACTAACTACGTCCAGGGGTATTCATGATCCGGTTTTTATCAATTCCGAGAATCAAGTCGTTATATGTTCGAAGAGAAAAATTGCCTCTGCCATTTTACTGACAGAGCAATATGAAAGCAATTGCGCTCTGCGAGTAGAAATGCACGATGCTTACATGCAAATAGGACATTAGGAATGCTAATTGGAAGCAGTTAGTGCGTACAGGACTGGGCTCATCTAACTTGGAAAATTCCCGGTAAACCAGTTTCAGATCGGCAACTATCGACGTTCCAATCATGATGTCCATTTTCCTCTATGCCCTTCACGTCGCGCAGAGACGATCGAGTGGGCTTAAGAATGGTGATTGCTCTATAAAACCTGGCGAGAAAGAAGAACGTAAAACTATCCATCCTAGGAACATTACCTGAATCCTCTTCTAACCCGTTTCGAAGAAAAAAGAAGCCCGTCCCAAGTAATAAATACAGAAACGTGGAGCGTTCGGTCAGATTTTATTTTCTCTCTTTTCCCTCTAACTTCCATCAGCAGTTATGGGTCTTATCGATACGAAGAAAGCGAAAAATCTCCTTTACACATCTTTTATCTGTAGACTATTTATATACAGTGCGATCGCTATGATTTATTTAACCGGTCGATTTTTCGCACGCGGATTACAGGCTAGTCTTCATCGCAATGATAAAATTATACCTTATTGAAAGTACCTATGTTTCTACGAAATACTCACATTATAAAGTTGAAGTATCGGAAAGTGTCGAAAACGGAAATATCTAACATCAATAGCGCAACGCAAGAACACACTCTTCGCGCGCAGTTGATAATCTCTGTAGGGCGGTTTCAAATTTGTTTCAGCCATTGCTGCCATGATCCACCGCCTGTATACCTACCTCTTTCCATCATGTAGGCCCATCATGAAAGCTAGCGAGGAAAAAATAGAACGGAGAGGAGGAAAAGCGAGTGGAAAATGGAAGTGCAGGTCAGGAGCATCAGCCTCGGACATTGCGCCGAGGGAACTCGGTGGTTTCAGGGAAATGGCCGCTGAAATTGGTTTAGCAGCAGGAAACGCGAACTTCCGGCCTCAGCTTCAGACAAAGAAGGGGAAAACGGCTACTTCGTACGTTCAAGACGACCTGACCGCAAACCTAGCACCCTACGGTAAATTGCCAGGGTGGGACGTCATTATAGTCCAACCTCGACGGGGAGGATGGGCAGACGTGATTGAACTTGGCTCCACACCATTGGGTTCTCAAGGAGAGCTGATCACGAAGAAGGCGTCAGGGTTTTGGCGTAAAAACAACTTTTACCTTGGGTTATCAGTTTATTTTCCCTTCCGGTGCTCTCCAGAGGCAGTAACAGACAAAGTAGAGATCATTTCAAACAACGAACCGGTCTACATAATGTTTGAAGATCTCCCGCGAGTTTTAAGTTTTTATCCGTTAGTCACAATACGAAAAATAATAGTGGTCCGACTGAATGGTCGAATTTTTTCGAATACTACCAATAATTTTTTTTTTGTAGGTTGAGGGGGAGAAAAACGAGGCGACCTCTTCTCCATTCTTTTTTATTATCCAGCCGAGTACTTTCGCCCGTTCGGGCTTCTTCAGGGCATTATAGGACCAAGGGTACCCATAGGGGGCCATAGGTACCCTTGGTCCTATAATGCCCTGAAGAAGCCCGAACGGGCGAAAGTACTCGGCTGGATAATAAAAAAGAATGGAGAAGAGGTCGCCTCGTTTTTCTCCCCCTCAACCTACAAAAAGAAGTAATGCGACCACCTGGAGAAGAAAAACAACCAATAATTGAAAAAATGAATAGAAAAAATTGTCTTGAATATGGAAGCCCTATCGTTTCACGTCACTCGATGATGCCCAAAGGGGTGAAATCGCTTGCCATAATAAAAAGGATGCCACGAGAAAACAGATGCTTAGTACGCTTCCACTCCAAGCAATCAAACTAATTATTGCAGGTATAACCAGTTTCGGTGAAGTAGGAGCAGAGTAATCAAAACTTCATAAAGATTTCAGAATTTGTGCCTGTAAAAAATACAAAAAAAAAACTACGAGCGTTACATACTCGAAGTATTGTGCGATATCCGAAATAAAATAACGTCTGATTTTGCACATCATCCGGTAAAATACTACGCGATAATTTTAATACATTTGATCGGTTTGATATGATTTTTTTTGTCAATTTTTTATCATGGCGTCTTTGATCATTCGTCTTTTAGACATTACAGAGAGTGGGTGCTGCAATTTTTTAATTTTTTTTTTTTTTTAATAGCTTAAACCTGAAAATTGAGCTGTGGCTGTAAGTGCCGTGGATGATATTGCGTTTTTAGTCCAGACGCAGATCATTCGTCAATGCAATGAAACTCACTCTGTCTGCAACACACTCGCTGTTTCGATTAAAGTTTCTCTTGTACCATTAGCGACTTCACCAATGACGACTTTATCAATAATGAAATCAGTGAGGTAAATTCAATTGTAGCAGTTTAGATAAAACAGGCCTCGCTCCTAGTTCAGCACTGGTTGCTGAGCAACTGGGTAATGGCTTCAGTAACTGACAAGAAGATACTTCAGAGCTGGCTTGCCACCGGTAAAACTTGGAATATCTGGTCGAATGCCAAATAGAAATGTTGGAGAGCTGCGAGTTCATTGTGTTCTGTGAAGAAAGGATCCTAGAGTTGGCGAGATAGTCCTCCAGCTGTTTGAGTTGATCCAACTCCAAGCCGCAGCACAACGCGTTACACCGACTGACTGAGCTGAACTTGAGCTAACTACCATGGCTGTGAAATCATAGTCTATCCAGAACTTCAAGGTTCAACAACAATGTCAATTTCTGTCCAGCTTCGAGGGATACTGCCTTTGATTCAAACTACCGACTCAAGTTCCGCCGGACGAAGATTGTAAATTATACCGCAGACTACGATCGACTCAACGGATGGTAGTAATTCGGTACTTTGTTCACGCTATGAATTAAAATATTGGAAAGTTTTTGGCTGCGTTGGCCCGAAATATACAATTTCGTGAGCTGCATTTTCTTATTTCAATAATTTATGCTTTTACATCACCTACTTATAATAATTATACAGTTTTGATGTTACTTGAAAGAAGTTTTTGGGCTTTATATTCATTCAATTTCAAAAGGGCCCAAATAAATTCGGGTATTTGGAATTGCCTCGGTCTCTTCCTGATTCTACTAAGAGCTTTTTTTCAGAAGAGGTCTTGATCTTCAAGAGTTTAAGATATCATTTAGTTATCCTTCGATTAGAGAGCTGATGAATGATTGCGGTGCGGAACGTATGACCTCACAATAAAACCTCTACTGTCTGCATTTCAACAGTAGTAAAACCGGTGGCAGCGTCTCATTACAACTTCGAATTTCTCTTAACCTCGAAAGCTCTTTCTCATTTAGCCCGTAAACTGCGGAGACAAGATGACTCTAGAAAAATTTCCCGACTCGTACTCTCGGTCTAAAAAATATTGCATATTTTTCAAGTTACATAGAATGCAGTTACAGAGTACCGAGTTATAATCAGTTGGCAAAGAGCAACTGCGTAGTTTCGGTTTCAGTTGGGTATCCGGCGGTTTTATTCAAGCTCTTCTGCTACGCTACCGTAACGAGCACTGTTGTGTCTGAGGCGATAAACAGAGCAGAAATGGTTTTAATACTTCAGCTATCTAACAGAGCCAAGGGCGTCATCTGTTTCCAAGCGAAGCTTATATACGTTTATATCCTCAGTCCCTCGGAACTACTGAACGTAAATTTTTCTACCCTCATTCTCGGCGTTTATTTCTTGAACGTAAATATTCCATCAAGCAAAGATGACGCTACAAAACAATATTTCACGCACAGCAGTGAAAATTCCACTTTTGTTACACGACCAGAAGTTCACGAGGAATAGCGTAATTTTCATGATCAATTATGTTCTACCATTTGTCGATAAAGCATTTCAATCGACTGCGAGGATTCGAAAATTATTCACAAGTTTTCTGGCCTGAGATTGATCGCAGGCTAGAGTTGAAACTTATTAACTGTGATAACGATGTTGTGACCAAGTGACGATTTACACGATGGAGACTCATGTTTTCGCGCACTGCCGAGGGAGTTCGAAGAGAAAACAATACGAATGGCCAACGTAGAGCGGCCAAATGTGAAGTAGTGTGGGCGTAAACTGCTCCATTGCGTATCCTCTTTCCCCTTTCTCGTGTATGTCTCTCGAATATAAAGTATTTTTGCGAAATCACATCAACCACGGGGAACAATGGAGAGCGTTGATCAATTTGGAATGCGAAAAAAAAACAATTTGAGATCGTTCCGGCGAGTTTCAAGAGTCAAACAATTGTCGCATTTTCGTACAAATTCGCAGTTTAACGAACGCTCAGTGCAATTGAAGAGTTTTATTGGTTTTCAGGAACTTACAGCCGAATGCATTAAGCTAGACATTTGAATAACTAGACTCATTTAGATTTATTTAAGTTAGATGAGTCACTTTTTTACAAGATTTTATAACTTTTTTGCAGATATCATCCAGAATAACAGATCCGGTGGAATATGTTTAAAAAACGCCTACATTTATTATGAGAAATGAGAGAAACTCGGGTCGTTTGAATTTGATGGGGTGGCCCATAAGGATCAGGAAGGTAAAAGGATTATGCCAAAGGTCACATGATCGCACGAACCAATCTCGGAAGACGCATACCTTACTAGAATACGGATTTCCAGACCATAATATAGCCATGATATAAATCGGTGACTTTTTCAACTCTCAGAAAAAAATATGAACGGTTAAAAAATAAACCAGTTTTTGATGTGACCAAATTTAACGTTCACCGACCTTAACGAGGTCAGTACTTTTAAAAATAAATTATTTGTTACACAGCAGGCTTTGTTTTGGTGCCATATACACGTACATAGCATAAAAGTTTTGAATTTAAAAAAAAAAGTTTGGACTCCGCCACAGAAATTATTTTCCGTAAACAAAGTTTGAAACCGAGCGAGATTTTTGGCCCCGCAGGCGTCGGCGTGGGTAAAAAATAAATTTCCGTTTTCGAGTGATTTATAAAGCTAATCCCACAGAAAATCGAACGTTGAATCCAAAGTCGTAGTCAAACCAATCGACCACAATAAAACCAAAAGTTGTATAAATATAAATAAATTGATTGATTTCACCAAATTCTGAAAGGATGAGTCAAAATGTCAACTGAGAAAATTCATTAAAGCGTGCTAAATGGCCTCGGAACGTAAACGAGGAAATTAGGCCGAGAAATGGGAATCTTTTACCGGAGGCCATGAGATTTTTTTGTCCGAGAGAAAAAGGAGCAAATGACCCCCGAAACGGGACACTGAGAAACCTAATGAGAACTAATGAGCGCGTAAAAGGCTCTTTCACTGTCTCTCCCGGCTCTTTTCAAACACCTGCAAAAATTTTGGTGAGGTTAACATTCGAGAAACGACCGCTAATCGGCGGGCAAAGCGATAAAGGCATAAATGTTTTCAACTGAACTCTTAAAACGTAGCGAATATAAAAATGACAAAAAATACAAAAGTTGTTGTGTCGGTGCGTAAAATATAATTTCCACGTTTATAGTAGCGACTTATTTTGTGAAGAAAAGCAGAAAAGAAAAACCGACGTTTCTCTCCTTTTCGGTTATTCCTCACTCCCACCGAATACTTCCATTATTTTCGGAAGGTTACCTTCGTCCAATTTGCTACAAAATGGAAGAGGAGGTTAACTGGGGTCGTAATTCAACAGGCTCTCCTGCTCTTTCGCAATCGTGACTGTTGGAACCGCCCTTATATTCGCCAGGCCACATTACCGACGGAAAGATAGATTCGCATAAATTTATGACGCCCTTAAATGCTTCAGAAAATGGGGAAACCTTGGTATCCTTCGCTTTGAACAAGAAGAACGGCGGAAAACAGTGGACCAAAGTTAAGTGAAATTCCACCCGTTACTGAGATAACGTAGGCTGAGCCGAGGCCGAGAACGTTCGGATTTGTAATACCATTTTCGGGAACAGTGCGAAACCGCCGTGACGATTAATATAGGTTCTTAACTGCTACCAGAAATAGGCCACCAGCGATTATCTAAAAACTCATTATTTTCTTTCTTTCCTGTTCTGATTGTAAAATGAAAACTTATGAACGTCCTTGAATTCGGAACCGTGGTGAATATTTTTCAGTCCCATTCTCAGGATTATTGTCGTTAGTGGAACAGGATAATAAAATTTTCTATGAATTCACTAGTTTCATTTTTGACAGTCAATGTGTTTCACTTTTGTCTTCGCGGAGCAAAAAATCGATTTTCCCTAATTTACGTTTAGTTTAGGTCACTGATCCATTTATCTTACCGTAAATGTTCGCAGGTTGGCTGAAAAAAATGTAGATTGCAAAATATTTTATGTTTATAGGAATCTATCATGCGAAGCTGCGGTTATTTATATCTATAAATACCTACCGTATTTCGAGTGCACCCAACACTCTAGAAATACACAACCCTATCTGGGTCAGATTTCAATCGATATTACCCCCGACCGAGATGACCTCAGAGTTTGTTATTTGGAAGAAATCTTTCAGGAAATCACAATTTCGAATAAGATCCCACCGGATAATCTTAAGAACGATTTTCCTACGAGTAAAACGAGACCTTCTGAGAAAAGGGAAAAATATCCTTCGGTTGTCATGTCGAAAGTATTTTTTCGTTATTGTTAAACTTCCAAGATCTAACGGATCGCCGGATTACGACGAAGTAATGAGTATTTCATGGAACTGTATATTTTCTAAAAGTCAGGAAAGATTATACTTCAAAAACTATAGTCAACTTTTGGGATCATTAGCTGCGAAGATTTTATCCCTTCATCGAATCTCCCGTCGTTTCCTGTGACCGGATCCGTTGATTCTTCCCATCGTTTGCTCAGAAAAAGAAACGGAAAGAGTAAACGGATTCGATAATGAAATTGGCGTCCTTGTTCGTTGTGCAAAGGACTGACTCAGTGGATCGTGGCTTAAGGGTAGAAAAGGATGAAAAAGAGCGATCGGCGAATGGAAATTCCGAAGCGTAGACAGAATTGGACGGGACCTGTTGACAAGGAGAATCACATGCTACGTCAATAAGATCCAAAGGAGCTGATTTTCTGTCGGGATGTAGTCGCCGAGAGAAATCGCTGCCGATCAGAATGAACGATGTTTTTCAGTAGTTTCTTCCCCCAACAGTACGAACAGGAATATTACGAGACAATTTAACTCTAAAATCTCACGGCAAATGTTCGCTTAATTCTTCCCCATGATCAGTTTTCGACAATGAGAATACTATAGGAAAAAATGCATCCCACCCTCGCAATAGAAACCAACTCTTCCTATTGAAAATTCGTGCGCACAAGCTAATGTTGAAGGATGAATAATTATTGTACAACCACTTTCTGCGGTTAAAACGCTAAACTGCTCGAGAAGAAAATTGCTTCGTTGCGAGGAACTTGCCTTTTGAAAAATGTTAGTTATCTACGTCGAATATCGAGGCTGATAAAACAGCCCAACTTCGAACGCACTGGATGCGAGTTTACCTTTATCAAACGCAAAAGTACTGGCATTGTTGAATTGCCCGCATAAATCGCGTTGCGCGGGTGACAGCTCAACAAGTGTCGGCTGAGCTTCTCGGATAAACTACGGGTCCTTTTCTGAACACCTGCACGTCCCCGGGTTGAAGCTCGTAACATGAAACTTGCTACTGAGATGGAAGTTGGGTCCATTTGTCAAAACGAGGCTAGGCCACCCTAGCTATTTCAAGGGCCAGCAACCCTCTCTTCCGTTGAGCAGGCAGTATATCACTGAACGTCTCGGAGTCGTGTCACTCTCGAGACTTAGCGATAGGTATAATGACTGTACAAGTTCTGGTCAGAAAATAGATAGCTCCTTTTGGATGAAGAAATCGTTCTTCAGCTCATGATGTTCGAGTGTAAATCGTCGAAACCATTGACTGGCGACTCGCGAGTTGGAAAGTCCTGATGGTTATTAGTCTGAAGGAAAAACAGTTTAAGGCGCAAAAACCATATGTTCGATTATCTCTCAAACCGATATTTCTATAACCGTATTTCTAATTGTAATACTTTTTTCTTTTCTTTCTAATTTTTTTTTTTTTATTTTTTTTTATTTTTCTATTCTTTTTTCATTTTGTTCTAACTTTTCTGAATGGTGTTAAAAGGATAACTGAATCTTGTTTTCTGGTTTCGACCAACACCGAAAAGGAGAATATCAGCTAAGTTCAAATGAAAGTAGAGCTTACCTTCGTCCAAAAATCGGTTCGCCCATAGTGTGGAATGGTGGAGAAATTCCTGATCCCTCGGGATCGGACTGTCTTGATAGTCGACGTCCTTATAGGAGCGAGACATCAGCTGAGGGTAGAGAAGCGAGTCTGGGTTTACATCTTCGAGATAGTTGTCCAAATCGCGGCCCATCCGATCCACGACCTCTTGCAAGAATACATCGTTCATGGTGGGGGTATCCTGAGAATAGAAATGATGAAAATTAGGAAAACTTTTTGAAAACATATCGAGCAAAAAAAAATAAGAACAATATCAATAAACAGGCAGTTTTCAATCGTATCAAGATAATTAATTAAATCTTGTCTTTTAGTAGGTTTTAGGTTTTAGTACCTTCAGAAGAAATGTGATCTAAATGCAACTCGAATACGCTAAGTTAGTTGATTCGGAAAACCAATCATCATCTAAATATTACAGTTTTTCTCACAAAGTGTCTAGATGTGTCGAACGTCAGAATAGTGATAAAATGCGTTGCGCTGTCGAAACGGTAAATTAATTTTGAAATCTGACGATGGCTAATTTTAATCTCACTCAGCACTATGAACTTAGTTGATTATGGTGGTCGAAAATAAAAAACAGTCAAAAATCAACCGTAACCAATAATCATTTATACCCTAAAAAAATGGGGGCAAATGATTATTTCGGGAAAGTCGGCGCTCCCTTAGTTGCGATCGTAATACTTTCAAAGAAATATTTCCTCCCATTCGGTTTTTCGCACAAGAGCCTAGTTTATTCCGTTTATAAAAGTGTGAAAATCTTTGAAATCGCTTCCATTGTTGAACCAAACTCGGCGGGTAAAGAAATGTCTTCCTCGACTGACACCTAAACCTGCGAAACGCTGATTATAACCGCTCTCTCAATGCCTTCCACCTTTCTATAGAAATCAGTCCAAGTTATCATCACAAAAAACATGCTTAGGAACTTCCTAAAGGGCCGAAACAACTCGAAGCCTCGAAAGAGAATATAACTCGAATTTGTATGGAGCAATATCTTGAAACGGTTTGCTTTTCAATTGGAAACGGGTTTCTCGAACCGGTTTCGTCGAGGCAATAAATTGAAAGCGTTCAAACCCCAAGTGTGTCTCAACTACGCATTGAATTTTCATATACTTACCTCTTCAAATATTTAAGGGCTTGTTACACTCAGTTTTGACGAAAACACGAGAGCGGAGCCCTTTCAGTAACTTGGATATTTGTAATGAAAGTTATTTTCTTTAGGATTTGATTCATCATTAGAGAACTCGAGGGGCCTTGAAACAACTATAATCCACACTCTAGAGTTAGAGAATCTATTCAAGACGCAAAAATCAGTATACATCAGTGATTTTCATGTAGGAGATGATGTAGGTCGCATCTGTCAGTCTTAGTTCAGCAAATTTCAATGTTCCGAGCTAGCTATGTCTGCCTTAGTGCTTGAGTAACGAAAATGCTCTTCCGACTTCGTTATTTTCACTTGTTAGAGCCCAATTACACGGTATCGGCTAGGGCTTTTCAGGTGAAACGTTATAGTCATTTTCATGAAGGTATTGAAAAACGTGTTTGTCGATTACCATCTTACATCGGCAAAATATTTTCTCAGGTTATGTGCCACTGCAAGAATCATCTAGCAGAAACGCGATATTGTACGTAATTATTTCCCTTCTGAAAATCAACCAATTATGTTACTAAGCATTCAAAGTTAGGCAAGAACATGATATTGACGGTAGGTACATTGAAAGGTATACGGCTCTCTTGGTAGCGTGAGCGAAGCCACTTCTTATGTAAATTCGATGGTTTCCCTGCTCTTCCTCTCAAAATGATTACCTTTGCCAGACGAAAATTGCGAGTCTTGCCTCGCGAGTTAATCCGACAAAATGGCAAAATGGAATTATCTAGAGCTGTTTTGCAGTAGTTCATATTTATCTCGAATACCCAACTTCGTTAATTTGTTGAGGTTTCAACACGCGTGCGTAGGCTATCGTGTTTACAACGTCACTGAACTAAGTGGGAAGTCGCTTAATGCTGCTGAGCTAGTCCCTGTTCTAACACTGACGTCAAACGCTCGATGTTTCGGTTACTTTCAGGATAGTGATAACGGTTCCTCATCAATTTTCTGATCATAAGGGTTTCATCCGAAATTCTTATTCCTAACGTTCATATTATAAATTGATTCGAAGTAAAATTTTTCACAAAAATTTCAATGAGTTCTGATCGATTATAAGAAATTTTTTGCCGCTGATCTCACCGTTTTGTCTATTAATGGACAGGTACTTGATCAAAAAGTGTTTCGAAGTGTGCGAAAAATCCCCTACATCGACATTTTGAGTTTCAGTACAATTGCAATTCACTTCCATTCAACTCATAAACGAGGTAGAAAAAGTGAACCGGAATTCATTCTCGTGGTTAACTAAAAGGTATATTCTATCATCAATAATGTATTCATGGGATAGAAACGACGAACTTTCTCAATGTTTGAACTATCAGAGGATGATTAGCTAGCAATTACCAGTTGAGGAGAATATCCAACGTTCTATTGAGCGTTTATTTACCAGTTCATTCCGCAAATTAATATTCGCAGTCAACCGCGTAATCTAATTTATCTCCTTAACACTGTGTAAATAATTACCCATTACCTAATGACTCATCAAACCAATGCTATTTTGAGAACGGCCAGAGAGGAAGGAAATCCTATTTAATATCATGTTAGCTCTCAGCTACTCACTTTCATATTCAGGAGCGAATAGAAAGCGTGGGAAGTTTGCAAGTGTTCCAACTCGAAAACGAGTTCAAAAATAATTGTTTAGCTCCAGTATAAAAATGGCGATGAAGATAAACTGTAGTAAACAAATAGATTTGAAATCCACCTCTTTATTTTTCACTTTAGTTCTTCCTCAAGGCTGGTAGTGTTCTACTTCTTCTCATGATATTCGTGCATCTACTTCGTTTGCCACTAATTTCTTCGTGCGCAAGTTAATTTAAGTAAGTTAAGTAATTTGTTTAATTTTTTTTTTTTTTTTTGAAGCATTTTAGAAACTTATATTGAGTTAGGGTTTTTTCAAAACCATTAGAAATGTGAACTTTTCGGTGTTTGAGAACTAGAAAACGAGGGTTTAATTACAATATCAAAAGGTTTACAGTCCACCAAAGGCCGGAAAGATAATGTATTTCAATGACATATGACGTAATACGAAGGGAATTTTAAACGTTGGCCGTACCCGTATAATCTGCATACCTACATGAAAAACCCTCCCCTATGCATAATAATCCCACACTAACTTCCCTAAAAAGCATTCAGTGCTTACTTCGCATATCCTGTTGAGCGGATACTAGCATTTTTTCAAGAGAACTAAGTAATGATATAGTTGGTCTTAAAATCGCGGAATTATATTATACTCGTCGTGTTTGATCAATCAGGTAAATAAAATTACCAAGTCAAAAATCTACAAGAAAAGACCAAGCTGTGCACCAAAAAAACAATATTTCGGAATTAATGGCTTCTAAAAAATAAACCGCATGTCAACATTGAAACATTTTCAACTTGAGCTCGTTTCTAATGCTCACCTTCATAGATGGAATGTAGGCCATGCCCCCGAGGACAGAAGCCCCCAAAAGTAGGAGGCTCACAAGTCCCATTTCGTCCAGTTGTTTCAACTGTAACCGAACCAATAAGACAAAGCATTAACACAAAGAAATACCAAACTGTTATGTAATGGCACACAAAAATTTCTGTATTTTACAGTTAGCTGTAGGTAACGATTAAAAATATATTGTTTTTCACTACTCCATAAAATAAACGTACAGTTTTCGTGAAATCACATATATATTTCGCTGATGTTTAACGCGTGCATCCATAGTAAGTTGGGCGAAAGTAAATATACAGTTATTCACTTTGGATTTCATTACAAAAAACAATAGGTTGGAACGGAAGGGTATCGTTTTTGATGATTTGTAAGTAAGTAAATAAGAAGAAAGTAATGTTCTATTCATAGCAGACCACTTCAAACGATGAAATCGAAAAATACAGATTGTTCCCAAATAAATTAAAACTTCAGACATCGTCGAAAGGTGGTTCGGCCTCGAATGAATAACTTGAGCTTGGCAGTTATGAGCCGTTTATTGCAAGCAAATTTATTCAACTCAACGACAAGAGAAAGGAGAAAATACTTCGGAGCCCGTGAAACTGACAGTGATATCTCCCAGCGAAATTCCCTGACATCTCTTTCCCTCTAGGCTTACCGGAGAGACTAACTCGTATACCCCCGTCAAGCTCGACTGCAAAAATGTCTCATTCCGCTTGCCATTATTTCTGAAGAGTGTTTTTTTCTCTCTTTTTTTCCCCCTTACTACTCATTTTAGATACCTCTGTTGTACTCTGATCACTAGTCCCCCGGTTATCATGCAAAACCAGAATGGGCAACAATTATTCAGAAACATGGTCGCCGTAGGAACTTCTCTTTCGAAAAATTCCGATGAGAAAAGTTGAAAAACAATCTTTAGACCAGGATTGGGATAGAAAATCATTTCGACAACCCACCAAAAAGTGCTTTCCAAATCCTCATCAAATACGCACGCATAAACACGCCAAATACGCTTTGTCCTGGTCTTGCGAGTGAAAAAATCATCGATAACCTAAAATACTCGGATACCCTTATAATCTACCACAATCTAGAAATATCGGCCAGGATATAGTCTCTATTCATACAAACTCAGCTTATCCATCAACTCAGCTAGCTCGTGAGACCTCGTGGCAGACATAAATAAACTAAATGGACTACACGTTTGATCGAATGTTGATTGTCCCTTCCCTCTGGGTCAAGAGCTGAGTGTTCTCCATCTTTTATACAGGCCCACTAGTGACTGAGTGGCTAAAGCTTTAGATTCTGACGCTAAGCTCCCTCGAATGGATAGTACGAATCCTCCAAGGACGAGGCGGCGACACTTTGTTCCACCCCATGCTGTAAGAAAGAGGAAAAGGCCTGTCCTGTAGAAACGATGGCTCTTTCCTGTCCTTCCCTTGCGACAACAAAGCATCGTAATACAAATACATCAACTATATTTTCTTTTTCCCCATCGCGCCATAATAGGAAAACCAATAGCTACTGAACTACTCTTGACCAAAAACAATAGGCAATAGGGCGTATTTACAAACGCCGCAAAAGCCAAAGCGATTAGAAAGTATCACGTCAAAAATTCAGTAACCGATGTACAGATTAACGTACAAAAAATCTTGATGGAATTGAGGAGGGATAAACCTATAGCAACTCGTTCTCCCATACTTTCGTCGTCTGCCGAGCACTTTCGCCTGTTCGAATATCATAAAAAATGTCCCAGAATACTACTTTTCGATTCTACTTTTCGTCGCTTTCTGCTTCAATACCAATTGGTGGGTCTCTTAGTAAATTTTACACTCCCCAACATTAAAAAACCACAAATTTTTCGTTGAATTATATAGACATTGGTTGAACCGGTAGCAACAGGTTCAAAAATTCTTTATTGTATTCAGACTAGGCGTAATACAAGAAGAGTTATAGAGGTAGACTCAACTCGCATGACAAATAATTTCCTATAAAAAGTTATTCGCGAATTTTCTAGAAAATAATAATATTTGGCTCATTCAAAAATATTTTGAGTGACTATTAAGCGATAAAAAATCATCATAGAAGGAACTCTTCGTTGGAAAATAGCTCAAAAATCCGTTGTTGGAGATTCAACTAGCAAATCAGGTACCTATGCTCAGCTGCCCATAAGCGTATTTCATAAAAGCGAATGTTTTCACCAACATTCAAAAAAATAAAGGATTATGGTTTGGGTACATATATGCTGTCCTAAGCACCACAAAGATCAGCAGCGAACATTATTAACCGGAAGACTGGAAGAATGATTTCCTCCTAGCCATATACGTGGGGACGAACTGCCGCTTTTAGTAAATGATTGATTATACCATTTCTTTGGGAATAGAAAAAGTGTGGGTTTAAACGTATCGACGCACGGAAAAACAGCTCCCCGTATTGTGCCTAAGTTCGGGGCTTGATACTGTTTCAGAAACGGGAGCCGTTGTAAAAGAAATGAAAAACCGTTCGAGCATTGTTAGGTTGGATTCTCTAGCTCTTTGTCAACTTCAAGCGCACCTGGCCCGTTTCATTCGACTGATGGAGCTGGCACGTGACGTGGTTTTTGTTTGATTGAATCGAGCCCACGGACGCAATCACTGCTCCCACGGGCAAAATGCTAGCTTTGAAATAATTTGAAGCAAATGTAACAAATTTGAGCAGTGACGAGTGTCGTTAGTTGTTAGGTGATTAGTAAATACATTCTTCATTCAGCATAATGCACATTCACGACTCGTTAGAAGTTTTTCTCAAGCTCAATTTTCGAAAATTGAAATTAGGGTATTATTTGCAGATTAGTGCCACCTCTCTAGACAGTTCGGGCCGGCCATGTGGGGAGCGCTCCCGATCGCATCCTGATCGGAAGGCCTGAACGATCCTGCTAAGGTCAGCCGGAAGCTTTCCCTTCCTGCCAGTTTGAAGGGTTATCGAATAATCCAGTGACATATTTGTTCTCGAGGGTGACGACTAAGGGGCAATTTCCCGAACTATTTTGCCAACCTAGTGTAGCACGGTGCAAAAATGTTCCGCCACCTTTTATGCGGGAGCGATTCAGCCGGAGAATTGAGCGGAAGGGCGGCAATGATAACATTTACCCACCACTCCCTTCGGAAATGCCGAACAGGAGAGAATTTCTACCGTTAAAGGGTTGAAAGTGCTGCTGTGGCGATGGCTCACTGACTATAGCGCCGGCAATGGCAGTGTGCCCGTCTGCCTTTCTTGTTCTGTAATGTAGACGCGTTCTCTTCTGTCGGTTTCCAGCCACCCTCCTCATGCGTGAATGAACACCAATAGGAAGGCGTCTGACCGTCTTCATTGGAGGTCTTCCGTCTTCCAACGTAAAGCACCCATTTAATTGCTCCTGGAGAATAGGAGGAGTGAATTAGACGGAGATCGCATTCAAGAGATTTTCATCTGTGAGAAGGAATCTTTTCCCGTTTGCTTATTTGAGCCAAGCTCTGTAGTTAGGCTTGATTTTCATTACGAAGAAGGAGAGTTTAATTAATCTCGTTCTCCGTTGGTTTTTTCATCCGAAGCGATTAGTTGGAGAAAATTGTTCTTCAGTGGCGAGCCGACAGTTCTAAATATGCTGGAAGAAGAAGGAGTATTCCCTTGGCTAATTATATCTCATAATGAAAATTTTAAACCTGAATAGCGAGGCGCAGGCGTCTAATGAGACCTAAGCTCCAAATAATTTTATAATTTATTGGCAGAATAATTTTCATTAAAAAAGGGTGTTGTCGCCGTGTTGACAGAAAAGTGTTGAAGCCGGACGGACAGCCTTTTTGACCGACTTCAAAACGAGAAGGTCACTCGAATTGACTTGCAGTTTTTTTTTTGTATTTTCCCCCTCAACTTCATCCGATTATAGAATTCTAAAATGTCTTGAAACGTAAGATATAAAATTTCGAATGGCTTGGAAAATAAATTTCTTAGCAACTAAGACCAGCGGATAACTATTGAATATTAAACTGTGCGATCACCAGTATACGTGAGCTATTATACATTTGGAAAGCGAATAGTATAAATCGATAGAGAAGAAACTACGCTGTTCAAAAAACATCGTGTGGAACTTGTATCCAAAAATCCATTACTGACTCCATCGCTTCCATTAATCATCTTCCGACCAGACAAAGTGAATCAAAGACACTTCATTACAGTCACAAATGCCTTTAGGCCAGAGCATGA
This sequence comes from Tupiocoris notatus, assembly GCA_037159825.1. Taxonomy (NCBI): domain Eukaryota; kingdom Metazoa; phylum Arthropoda; class Insecta; order Hemiptera; family Miridae; genus Tupiocoris; species Tupiocoris notatus. The sequence continues at coordinate 23,652 of JASJUZ010000527.1, forward strand.
AAACTTCGAGTCGAGAGCTTTATAACTTTGCAATCGAATTAAATCCTTTGTTGGGGCAAACTTTCGGATTAACTCAAACTTCGTCTCAGCAACAGAAAGCGAAGTAGTTGCTAGCGTACATTTATTGTTGACTAATGATATATTAAATTGACTTTTAATCGGTATGAAATGATCGTTTCGGAGCATTCATTCAACTCCGAGAATAAACCATAGGTAAATTGATATTTTTACCAAAAATACATTGTATAGAAAGCCAAAAAAAAAACGGGATTTTTCTTTGATATTTCAAAGAACGCGAACAGTTAGTAACAAGTAAACCATTTTCAAGTAGGATTTTTCGTATGATTCTTTTCCAGTCGTTTCTTCGATATTCCTTCCATGAAATGGACCTGTGGGGATTGGAATTGACTTCCGTGAACTGGACTTGTGTGGACCGAAGCAACCTTCCGTTAATTTCTTGCTCCGAGAATCGTGCGAAGGAAGGACGAAAATAACTACCTTCGATCCTATGCTCGTTTTATTCCTTGTTAAGCTTCTCCCCGCAGCTATGGAAGAAAGAAGGCTCTTTATATTTCCTCTCCGAAGATGGAACGTGATTGAGTTGTGGAAGGAAGTAGCTAGAAGAGCGACTTTTCATTTGATCGTCGTACCCGCTTTTCAACGTCGTTGTCGCTGAGGCTGGATTGACACTGAAGATTGGGAAATTCCCTCTCTTTGAGCTCTGACGTTTCAGTTCCCAACTTGATACAGCGCTTCAGAATTTCGCACGATCGAAATTCAACGTTGAAAAGAAAATTACCGAAGATGTGCGTACACTTTTGATACTTGAATGAAAAGGAAGAGAAATCTGATGAAAATGTACCGTGTTCATTCGATCGTGGGATTTTACATTGGAGCGGAACGGCGCATATCCAGCCAGCCAATTTTCCTTTGTGAAGAGCTTCGTTTACCTATATGAAGAAGGAAAAGCTCATTTGCGAGGAATCCTCGATACGATCGTCAACCGCACATTTCCGGAACGTTAGTGAAATTTGAACATTTCCGTTTAACCATTATGCAAGAACATTGGGTCTGGAAGCTTATTCCTGTAATGGATCATATTATGATTCCACCGAGTGCACAGGTCTGCTCGAGTAAACAACTTAATTCTGTGAAAAGAAATTGCAGCTCAATTCATTGTTCGTGATGAATGGGGTGAAAATCGATTGGAACCGAATGCGATGCATTGTGTCCTACCAAGCGGTAGCCCATCAGCCATTATCGCATTTTACAGGTGGCGTTTATCTTTCTTCAATCGATTCGATTCAAACCTACTTTTTGCGACTTGATTTGAACTCTTAGATATATTTTAACTGCTTCATTTCGCCAAAAAATCGGTTCACCAGGCTCAAACTGAGAAAAACCTGAGAAAAATTGAAATTCCATCCAAGTAATACTCACGAAACGCTGGAAAACCTAGCTTTTTGCATTTTAATGTGTCCCTTCCGTAGTCTATAAACCTATATATATACATCGATAAAAATAATAATTCACACCTCGTTGTTGATGAAATGAGTAACTGTGAATTTAGGCATTTTCTATGAGTCAACATTTCACCTTATTTTTTTGGAATCCGTTCTTGACGGGAACAAACTTTGGAAGGTTTGATGTCATACAATATTTTCAATGTAATCGTCAGATGGAACGAAATTCGAGACAGCGATCTGTATAAAGCGATTTCCAAAATGCTGATATGCAAGTGCGCCGGGATATTTTTTTTTTACTTTCTTCTTGTGGTCGGGACGTTGACGATGATTCCAATACTGTGTTTCACTGCTACGACGTATCAAAAAGTTGGGTAAGCGATACGAGTCCGGGAAGTGGAATTAAGCAACGAAAAGTTGAAACCCTTCAAGACTTATTCATGGCAAAGCAGCTGCTTTCAGGCGCGTAACTTGGGTCGAATGCCTCGCGAACGCTTTAATCCATCGAAGTGGCTTCAGGAGTGCTCGATTTTCAGAATATTCCAAGCTCTTCGTCTGTAATATGGTAAATATTCTGAGCCGTGACAACGCTAAAAACGCAGGAGATGGTTGTACAGTGGTTTATTATTCCTTCGTTTCAATCATGATTTTGGAATGACCATCTACTGTTATAGTACCTGCAAACAAGATCCCAAACTCTTGTGAACGTTTCCACAAACAAACGATGGCAACTATTGTCATTTTAAATATTTTCATTTTTCTCAATTACTTGATATAAAGTATACTTAATTGCCAAACGATACAGCTAAAGAGAGTTTTTGACGAGGTTTCCAACAACTGCAAAACGGTTTTTTTCACCCGCCACGAATGATCGAGTCATACCATCCTGCCAAAGTTCTCAAAATCTAGAATTAGGCACACAAAAGCTGCGATAACTTGAGAACAATATTAGAGCTATCGATATCGTTATCGTCTCATTCGATTCAGTGACTATGAATGCGTAGAAATCAACACCCAATTTCACCTCTGTCCAAGAAACCTGGGAAAATACGAGTCCCCTTCCCTTGAAAATCTCCAACCATTCTAATTGAGGTAGCGATTCGCCTGAAAAATTGAGCTATTGTCAGGCCAAGATCACCTTTGAAAATTAACATAATTGAGAAGTTCAATTATGTAGGTTCTATAGTTTTGTCAGAAACGTTTCGACGGCAGACGGACAGAAATGTTGGTTTATTATTCAATAATAAAACGTTGTGATTGCTCACGAAATACAATTGTCTAACCTCCTCTCAAAATTAGATGTTATACGTCCCAAAGTACGTAGAACCCGAAAATCAAATGAAAATATTCTGTCCGTCCGCCGTCAATACATTCCTCGCGAAACTAAAGAAGCGACATACGTAATTGAAATTTTTCACCAAAAATCAATATTGGCCTGACAATGGCTCAACTCTTTACCTACTTGGTAATTTTTTGGGGGTTTTGGGGAAGAGATTTGTATTTTCCAAGTTTTTTAGGACAAAAGGCAAGTTTGATATAAATTCGAATAGATTTTTGACGCTAAATAGAATGAGATCATAACGGAGTCGATAGCTTTAATAGTTCTCGAGTTATTGCTGCAAGTTATTATTGTTATTTTAATCTATTATTAACCATTTTATCAATGTCATCCAGAAACGCTAAATATTCTCTGATTACTTAAATGTTGTACTATCTCAAGGAATAAAGAGTTAACTCAGTTATGTGTATGGACGGTACCTATAGGATTGAACAGCTCGTCACAGAGATAGTAAATTTACCTTAGAAAGATCTCATTTTTAAGGTATTGCGAACCGGCTGGAACCATTTTACGAGCTGACTGGGCCTAAAAAATGATGACACTCGCTGACACGATCCGCATTCAATAAGCGAAGTGACTGGTTCCGTACCAACACCTGCGAGCAAACCTCTCGAATTTAGCTCAGCTATGCGGGTCAGTGACAGCTGCCAAATGCTGGATACAGTCCAGGTAGTGTAAAAATGTGTAATATTTTTTTTTTCAAAGAGACTCTGAGTCGCACAACTCGAATCTGACGTTAGTGAATAAAACTACATATAATAAATTAAATAAGCGCGCCAATTGTTTTAGTTTGGCGAAAATATTTCCACTGCTAATAAACAATAAGAGCGCACTCTTCTGGTTTTGAGTACATTTTGAGTTACGTATTTGGATGGAACCGTTGAATTAATTTGCTGCTCTGGATGGTGAGAATAGAAAAGAAGCGATTAGAATTGCTATTTTACTTACACGGATTTGCTATACACAACGTCGATCATTGTTCCTTACATGGAGAGGGGGAAGAAGGAAGATTAGTGAAAGAATTATCTGTTTTTGTTGACTTTATATGCGATTCCAGGATTATTATGATTTGTTAACCTCAACTATAACCATGGCATGCTTGTTTCCATGTAATACGATGTTTCAATGCGGCAGCATAGGCCAATTTTTTCTGGGTCAAAATCTATGATCTATAATATGGATCACACGTATTTTGATGCCCTGAAGATGCCCGAACGGATCAAATGTCAGTTTGTCCTTTACTAATAGTCGCCCATTCTTCTTTTCATCATCCATATTTCAAATAAATTCTTAAAACACAAATGTCACAAATACGTTGGGACCGTTATCGAGGCCGGGCCAGACTAAAACTGGCATTAGGCCTCATCAAAAATTTTTATTATTAGGTAACCCCGACGTGATCTTTTCTTCAACACGTAGTAACGTAATGCATTCTCTTATAGTCTGATTAACGTAAAATCAATGTACCGAGTAGGTACTAAAGTTCTCATTTTCCACAACGCCATCTGTTTTATCTCAAAGGATACTCTCCATTTATATATATTATAGGTGAACAACTCTGTAGAAAAAAAAAATCGACTGCAAGTTTGTTCACCTTTGACTTTCTTTTGAAGAACCATCCAAGTTAGTATTGAAGAAATGGTTGATAATTTTTCTAGGGGAGGCTAAAATATAGTTGCTAAATTTCACTTCTTATAGTTCCCTGTGCCCTAATAATTCACGTGTGTAAAAATATATAATAAGAAAGTATTAAGTGTACTCGATCTCGGAAGGTTGCCAAAAATGGAAAACAGCCGAACAAAATAAATTAATGGAAGAGACGAGGGGGATTAAAATCTCACAAACCAAGAGGAAAATAAGGTCAGGTAAACGGTAAAAGGAAGATTCCTTACTTGGCAAAAATTAAATGAAAGGAAAAAATGCCAAGCTATAGAAAAGAGGAGCTGAGTCGGCCTCGTTTATATTTTCGCGTTTTTCAAGCAGTTAAGAGCAACAAAAGAAGGGCATATTATCAAGAAATTGTATATTTCAACAAATTATACACTATCCCCGGGTAAGGGAACAGAATTAATTTTTCCCGAATTCATCCCCGCACTTTGCCTTGAATAAATAGAACAGGGAACACCTTATGAACTAACTATGTTTTCAATACCCCCAATATCGCTGGGAATTTGATAGTCCGGGGTAGTTGACCTATCTCAATTATAAGGTACGCATAAAATCAGGATACAGGAGGGGTGGAAGGATTATAAGGGTCGCATAAAATGAATTTATCTGCCCTGCTAATTCAAAAGGGCATTGAGAACTAAGGAAAGAGGATAATTTTCTTTAGTTATTGTAGTATGAAAATGTCAACCTAGCAATATTATTGTTTTTTGGTTGACAGAATGTGCGATCGAGTGCAATACTTAGCTGAAATAAAAAGACGGTAGGATATTTTTTTAAATCAATTAGTCAAAATCAAAAATTGGTTTCGTTGGATAATTAAATTACGTTTTTGGGAACAATTCCGTCGAAATTATGTAAGCTTCTATTTATGATCAATGCCAGTTCAATATAAGACCCGATAATGAAATGCGCAAGCGGATTAGGGTTTTGATAAACTTGAGAAAAAAACTGTCTAGCTAATGGTAGCCAATATTTATTATTACGAGTTATTACTTTCAAATACATTAATTTATTACGGGTTTATTGTTATTTGCATCTCTATAAGAGTTGTTGTTACATTGCCAATTCAGGCTGTAATAATGTATCTTTTATTTATATTTTTTCAGCTGCAGTCAAATGTTGAATGAGGTGACACACTCGTTCTCCATCGTACACCCACACAAAGGAACTGAGATTATTAGTAAATAATTTGACAAAAATGATTCACGCGCAATTTTTGTAAAGCTTTGTTTGTCCTTTGACATTGCAAGCGTACGCAACGTGGGCGGACGGAGAACCGAAGTGAGTTAGAAATGGGAAAGGTCTTAAGGTCACGGTGATATTGATGTTACCGTCAATATCTCTATTTTCTCGTCAGCACAACACTCGCTTGACGAAGGTTAAAATTACTAAGAGCTTGGCATAAAGCAAGTACAAACGTTGATTCGCGGCAGTAACAGTTACAGGTTCTTTACGAATCAAGCCAATAGAGGCTGATTCACATGCGTTGCATCGCACAGTTAGTAAACACTATTTGCATTCGAAAATTTTCCCATAACCGACTGAGAGGGATCAACCGAAGTGTATCTTTACAATTTAACTTATTTTGAGCCGTAATTGTCGGTAAATCTAGATACTACAAGAAGTTTTAACGGATTGATATGATCGACATCGACGGGTTAGAAACTCAAACCAATACACAAATAGAAACGAGTAACGACTTTACAGACAGTGTTTATTGACAAAACAACACAGACGACCTAGTCCACAAAACGACAGACGGTAGAGAATGGATACAAGAGCAATGTTGCCAACTCAAATCAAAATCCCTTCTTAACATATATCCTCCCCTTTGAAAAAAAAAAAAAAATATGAATCAAATCTCAACAGAACATTGTAAATAACATTACGTATTGGAAAGGAGCTTGAAACATCAAATAAACACAACGTGGTGAACTCAATGAACACAAAGTAGCAAACACATGAGTCAAACATCAACAAGTAAATTTTGTTAACACACAGTAAATTTGTCAATTAGCGTTTTAACAGATAACCTAATAGTGGAAATATTCATCACGTGAAAACCTGACTGGAGTGTGAACAGCCCTTCCGGAAGATCGAGAGGCACTGATAGGAATTGTGTTAGTAGACACCGATTTTGTGGCATTAGGTCGAGGCGAAGGCGAATCTGTACAGGGTGGAATTGAGTGATCAGGCCCAGGACTTACATCTGAGCCAAAAAATGGGAGCTCATTCAAAAGATCAGCAGCAGGGTGAGGATCCTGAAGTTCATTCCTTCTTAGCTGACTGAGGTGAACTGTGCGAATAACATTAGAGTCTAGCTGAACAACATATTTTGTTGGGTGAACTCTAATTTTTACAATACCCGGAAACCATTTTTGAATACTTTTAACATGCCTGAGATGGACCAGAACTCTGTCACCAGGCTCAAAACTGACAGGCGCAGTGCCTGTTGGGTGGAAGGAGTGATTCTTGGGGGAAAATTCGTTTAACGGAAAACGAGGAGTATATCCAAGCAACAAGGAATTTGGTGATCGTTCAGTGACTGAAGTGGGGGTGAACCTGTAGGACATCAGGCAGTCATCTAGTCGCTGCTGAATTTGCATTGATGGTCTAGATATCATTGACTTTTTCAGTAATTGCTTAAAAGTTTGCACCCCACGTTCGGCGATGCCATTCGATTTCGGGTTGTATGGGGCAGAAAAGACTAGTTTAATACCCCGATCCTGACAGTAGGATGAAAAATGTGCAGAGGAAAAGGGAGGCCCATTGTCACAAACAAGTGTCTTGGGATACCCGAATCTTGCAAAAATACCATTTAACACTGTACTCAATGCCTGAAATGAAGTTTTTCCCATTGGCGAACATTCAATCCACCTAGTAAATGCATCCACCAGAAGAAAAAATAACTGACCCTCGAGCTCGAAAAAATCGCCATGTAACCTCTCCCAAGGTCCCTCCGGGACCGGCCAGGGCTGACGTAAAGACCCATCAGGAACTGAATTTCTAGTCACCTGGCAAGTTCTACATTGGGCTCCCAGGACCTCGATGTCCGAATCCATATTGAACCACCAGACGTACGACCTAGCCAACAATTTTGCCCTCAACACTCCGGGGTGTCCATGATGAATGATGTTCAGTACTCTACCTCGCAAAGAATCAGGTATAATTACCCGGTCATTAAAAAGCAAACAACCCCCAGAGAGTGATATGGAATTCCTGACTGCAAAGTATTTAACCAGCTGTTTGTCTTTCTTATCTAACCCCCTCCAATTTTTCTGCACTAATTCCATCACTTTTTGGAGTGTTGAGTCTGTACTTGTAGCTTGTGCAACTTCTTTAAAAGAGACAAGAGGCGAGTTAAGGTACAAAAAATTACAATCAGCCACGTCACATAAAGTTTTGTCTGGCAACCGTGAAAGAAGGTCCGCATGTGGAATGTTAACACCTTTTTTATAATGGATTGAGTAATTATAGGCTGACAAGACTAGAGCCCATCTAACTAACCTAGCAGACGCTTGATGAGGAATGGACTTCAGTTCAGAAAACAAGTGCTTCAGTGGTTCGTGATCACTATAAATTTTGAAGTTCCGTCCATATAAATATTTATGAAATTTTGTGACGCCGTGAACACATGCCAATGCTTCCTTGTGCAGCTGACTATAGTTGCGCTGAGCAGAATTCAGGGTAGCTGATTCAAAAGCTATGGGGTATTCAGCACCATCAACCTCGTGACTTAAGACAGCGCCAATGCCATATGCACTGGCGTCAACCGACAAAGTAATGGGCTTGCTAGGATCATAGAGGACGAGTAAAGCCTTGTCAGAGAGCAACAATTTACTATCTTGAAACGCCCTCTCGCAATCTCCATCCCAGACCCAAGGGACATCTTTTCTAAGTAGTCTGTGCAAAGGTTCCAGGACAGTGGAAGGCATCCTAAGAAAATCCCTATAGAAATTCAAACATGAAAGGTATGACTTTAATTGTGAAATATCTGTGGGGGCAGGTGCCGAGTGAATTTTCTCTACTTTGCTGGAAGAGGGTTGACGACCCTTACCAGAAAACGTGAACCCCAAAAATTCCAATTGCTGAACGAAAAATTCACATTTTTGCAAGTTTATTTTTACATTAGCCTTTTCGAGTCTATCCATAACCAAGAATAAATTTTTCTTGCATTCATTTATGTCCTTGCCTCCCAGAAGAAGATCATCCAAATAAACCCCACAAATGGGTTCAAGACCAGTCAAAATTTTTTCAATAATCATCTGAAAATCAGAGGGTGAACTGGCAAGCCCAAAAACGAGACGATTATATGTATAAAGGCCCCTAGGTGTGTTTACTGTAAGAATCTCCCTACTATCCTTGGCTACCACAATTTGCAAAAATGCATTGGAAAAATCCAGGCGACAGAAAACAGAACAGTTGACAAATTTATTCATCAGATCCTCCGGCCTTGGGATTGGATATCGATCAACACAAATTTGGGGGTTCACCGTCATCTTCAAGTCGACACACAATCTTACATCACCTGACTTTTTAGGCACGACAACCAGTGGTGACGCCCAATCACTATGGGAAACAGGGGATATAATACCTAACGAAGCTAACCTATCAATCTCGACATTCACTTTTTCTCTCAAAGCATATGGGACGTTGTATGCTTTTCTGAAAACTGGCCTTGCTCCTGGTTTCAAATTAATGTGCACCGAAAATCCCTCAATGGGTTTTTCGTTATCTAACAGTGACATAGCCCGAGGATACCTCTGCTTTAGCTGAAGATGAATCGGAGAAGAGACTTGAGCTACTGATAAAACGGACTGTTTTGCTGGAGCCAACATACCTCTCAATACATTTTCCCAATCAGGACACAATATGTTCAGCGAGTCCCGACCCAATATGCCTTCATGAGAGACTCTATTAACGACCACAAAATTCAGTGTACTACGAACGTTTCCCATTTCGAGACCTGCCTTAATAACACCCAACACTGACATTGGTTGATTATTTGCAGTTACGAGCGATCCCCAAAATGGTTCGAGTAAGCATTGATTGGAAATTTTTTCAAAATGATCTTTGCACAACAAGGAAACGGCACTACCAGTGTCAACTAGAAATGATACGGTACGACCCATCAATTTACCCATCACCCTTAACGGGAGGGTATTTCCCGAAATAAGATCACAAGTATAAGACACTACATTGCTACTTGGTATTTTGTCACAAAATTTAGAAGTATGCCCATACTCATTACAAAAAAAACAACGCCACTTACTGGCGGGGCAGTGCTTAACATCATGACGTATTTTGCATCCTGAGCACAACCTTCGATTTGAATAGTCTCGAGACGCAGACGATCGTGAAGGAGACGGAGAACGAGACGGACGATACAACGACGATGACGCATGATACGAACGGAACGGAGACGACGAGCGTGACGGACGGTAAGGTGACGGAGAACGAGCCCGTTGGTACATAGATGAAGAAGAAAACGACTGTTCAAACTTCCCTTCTCCTCTCCTGAAACGAGGGCTCGAATCTTCTCGCTCGTTACCAAAATATTTTTGATGGCGAAAATTCCTCGAAGACGTAGGCTCATCACAATTCAACTGCGGCCCTTGATTAACCATACAGACTTGATCATTACTACTGATATTGGATGAGTGGCCTAAACCAATTTTTGAAGCGCACTCCGAGAGCTTTTCCAAATCAAGGACAATTTTACAAGCATTCTCAAACGTCAACCCTTCATCTTCTCCCAGTAAACGACGAGTCATGAGTTCGTTGTTGATTCCACAAACGAGGCGGTCACGCAGAGCCTGATCCAAAAAACTATCGAATTTGCATGTCATTGCCGCACGTCTAAGTTTTGCAATATATTCGGAGACTGATTCAGTCTGATGACGATAACAATTGTTGAAATTGAAACGCTCAGCTATTGTGCAACTAGGAGGAACAAATAGCTGCTTAAGCTGAGATATACACTCGTCAAATGAACAGTCAGTAATGAGCTTAGGCGCGAGCGATTCACGAAGGCGCGAAAAAATCTCGGCATCGAGCGATAATAATAGCTTGGAAGCTTTTTCCGAATCATCGTATTTAGAGCCTCGAAAATATAGATGAAGGCGATCAAAAAACGAAGAAATGCTTTCATGTTCCTTGTCGTATTTCGGGACTGGGTTTGAAGATACGGCATCGAAAAAAGGTTTGAACGCCGAAGCATCGAGCTCGCATCGCTTGCCTTTACCTTTCCCTTCCGCCATAGTGAGAATAGAGACGACCCCACGTTACAGCCCAACGTAGGCTGTGAGCGATGTTTTCAACACGATGTTTTCAATAAGACGCGAACTATGACGAAGATCCTCGTCGCCAGATGATATGATCGACATCGACGGGTTAGAAACTCAAACCAATACACAAATAGAAACGAGTAACGACTTTACAGACAGTGTTTATTGACAAAACAACACAGACGACATAGTCCACAAAACGACAGACGGTAGAGAATGGATACAAGAGCAATGTTGCCAACTCAAATCAAAATCCCTTCTTAACAACGAT